>JANHFO010006642.1:14935-26422 GCA_032468095.1 Pareas carinatus | reverse complement strand
TTTTCTCCTTTAACATTTAACATTTAATTAGCTCTTCTTCATAATTTTTAATCCCTTTATATTTCATTCGCCACTCCCTTAATCCTTACGGGAACCAAAATCTATTGCAGTATTTCCTTTTTGGGCCAAAAATTTAACACGTTTTTGCATTTGAAGTAAAAAATCCTCTTACTGGACTGGATGCATTTCTTGATATAATACACAAATTCTCATGCCATCTGTTCTCTTCTTTTTTTGTGCATTGTTATTAGTCACGTCGTGGCTTGTTATTGCTGCGTCATTCCGACTTGCTCCAAAATGGTGCTGAGCGCAGATCTCCCCGCCGGAGAATGGGAGCCTGAAGCAGGTTCCATGAATGAGACCGCCGTCTCATTCATCTTCTCCGTTGCTCTCCTTCTTCAGACACCTCTACAGGGTGTCCTAGGGCACCTCCGTGCCCCTGATTTGAGAGAATCCGAGGCTTTGGTGGACAGAGCATCCACTGCCTCGTCTCCACTGGAGCCGGCCGGAACCGGAAGTCGGCATGTACATTTTTATTGAAGTTACTAGAAACATATCTGGCCACCTGAACATTCATTCACCACAATTAAAAAGGCTGTATTAATAAATAAACCTGTAGTCCATATGAATATTTGCCATTACTAGACAAACCATTTCAGGTGCAAATGGTGCTGTTTATGGCATCTTCAGGACAACCAAAGCAGCTCATTGCAAAATGTTTGATAGTTGGTCTATTTTCCCAGTCACCAAACAAAACTGAGAATGAGATAATCCCTTTGCCTTTAATTTTCTGAGATGCCCATTCTGTAGGTTCTCCAACTTTTGAATTCTCAATTTGGATGCTGTGATGATTCTCAGTACTTACATCTACTTTATCATGGAATTAATTAAACTCTATAAATTGATATTTTCTGCAGACTTGAGAAATTCAAGATTGCTATCTCGAGTGAGACAGTGTTTGGCCTTTCCTCGTTTCCCTTTGATTAATGGCAGCAGTGATGGGAAGACTTTCAAGTTATATGAAAGAAAATCCCCATCTGATTTGGATTTTTCATCCTCTAAAGGAAAACAAGATAGTCTATAATTTGCATGATCGTAACTGTGCTTCCCCTCCAACCTCTATCAGCCCCAAGAAACAAAGTCCAATGTGACATTCAAATATATGTAACTGACTCAGCTTTTGTGTATTAAAGATTAACAGTTGTGGCCAATGACTAGTGATGAGAGTAAACTCTCTTCCTTTACAAATGCTGCCTGAAATATTTTACTTCTAAGTCATTATTTGGTGCTTCCTTGCCTCTTGTAATTTTTGTCTGCAGTTATGAGTGAACACAGTGCAAAAAGTACTGGGTACTCCTTATGATGTATGTCATAACTCCATCCATGCGATATTTTGAAGCATCAAGAGCCAGTTTCACTAATGTAAGTTTAATGTAAGGTATTGAACACTGTATATGCTGCCTTCATAGTCTTTGCTTTTGTGAAAGCTTCTTCACACTCTCCCCTCCATTGTTATACTCCACCCATATGTAATAAAGTGTTAAAAGAACAGAGCTTGATGACTAAATTTGGCAGCTTTTTAAAAAAAAGAATTAACTGTGATATGTTCTGTAGCCTTGAGGCATTCACCACTGCTTAAATTTCCTCTGTTTACTTACTATTTATATTTATTTACTTATTTATTTATCAGATTTATATGGCTGCCCATTTCATACAAGGTGATTCTGGGCAGAGTACAGTAAAACAATGGATTTTTTTTATTTATATGTACTGAATAGTTTATTTAAAATGTAAAGAACATAAAAACTAACAGATACTGATACAGACTATAGAGCGAAAGAAGGAAAACAGAAAAATTGTTTTGTTTTTTGATGTGCTATGTGACTACAATCAGGATTTATCACTTAGTGGTTGTATAACTGTTGTCACAAATCTGAAGTAAACATAGAGATGTTTTCTTATTTTAATTTGCCTGATTACACAAAAAGCCTGGCTTCTACAATTTTATTTAGAATACTGACTTTTTAGTAATGGGCATTGACATTGGAAATCTCCAGACAACTTCACTGTAAAGATGCCCTTTATATTCCTGACAAGTCTTCTGCAACCTAGATTTGTTGGGCCATAACTCCAGAATTTCCAGGCTCTAACAGCCAAGTTTATTCTTTCCCCTCTGGAAGCAAAATAAGGTACTATGTAAGGTTGCCATACTAAAGCTCAAAAATATGGATAAGTATTAGATAAGAGGTTTTCAACCTTAGGTCTGTGAACTCCTTGGAGTCTGTGGCCAGTTGCCAGGGTAACAGACACGTAAAGAAAAATTTGGAAAAAGTTATATACATGAATTGTTGATTAGTTGAATTTGTGAGAATTGAGTCCGCTATTTAGCCACAACACGTTTTGGGGTCCGCAGCTTGAATAAGGTTGAAAACCTCTGTATTAGATGACAGCAAGGAATTATATTTTTCTGAATTTCTGCTTCCATTTGGATTTTGTGGCACCAATATGGCAGTTCAAGCAGAAGATTGTGCGTAGGGTGTGTGTGTGTCTGTCTGTTTCCAATATAGAACTTATTCAGGGTTAAATAACCATGATTTACTCAGCCCAGTTTTATTTATTTGCAAGAACCAAATTGTATGCAAACCCAAGCAACATGGGTGACATGGTTTGAAGTATCAAAATAAATATATTTATTTATTTAAAACACTTTGTGTATTGTCTGTCAGGGCAAAGACCTTTCTCAGTCAGCTTCCAAGAAAGAATTAAAATCATGAGACAGTTTTTAAAATTTAAATAATCTAATTGCAAAAACTAAAAACAGCAACAGTGTGAACAAACACATAGTACTTCTAACAGAAACCAGATTTAAACAAATAAGATCTTGTTTGAAGGGGTGGATGAATGAACTGCTATTGTGAAGCACCAAAAGTCATGATTTAGAGGGTTAAATAGAAAAGAGAAGATCCAGTCCCTAATCTGAAGCTGCTGGATAGGTACTTGTTACTTGACTTTACACAGTGGGACAGATCCTGCACAGTCACCTTTCTGCTCATCCTGGTTTTGCTTAGGAGGCAGTGGCTCAGATTTTGGAAGGTGGTTTATAGAAGGGCTGAGACCCCCTGACTCTCCAGATGATCCGAAACACAAAGCATATCCAAGATTGCAAATTGGGAATAGCATTGTCTTTTCACTGCAAAAGGGTATTCTTTTTTTATATGGATTTTTGCTATATATGGTCAAATGTAAGTACAATATGCTGTTGTCAAGCCATGGTTCCTCTTGTAAAATCATGCAATCAGTAGGGATCTTGCAGAACATCTAATCTAATCCCCTAATCAGTGTGGAATCTGCTACAATATTTCAGGCACATGGCTATCCAACCTCTCTCTGAAGCTCTCTAGTGAAGGAAACAAGTAATTTCATGTGAAAGTCTACTCCATTGACTGACAGTTCTTAATGTCAGGAAATTCCTCCTAAAATCTAACTTGAGTCCAATTACTTGTACTTTCAAACCATTTTTCCTGACATCAAGAGCAATAGACAAGAAGTTCACTCACCTTTTCTACCTGGTTATCACTTAGATATCTGACATCTGCTATTATATTTCACTCAGTGTTCTATTTTGTAATCTAAATGTACCAGTTCCTCAAAGAATTTTCCCCCAGGCCCCTTACCATATTAGTGACGGTTAAGAACTAGGATATTCAACTCTTGACTAGCTTGAAGGCAGCCAAACCTGGGCTTCTATATCGGGGCTGAAAAATTCTGAAAGGCCTCTAGATGATAGCAAAATGATATAAAAAGCCTCTTAATTCTTTGCTGCCACCTACTTTGGGATATGGTAACCCTAAACAAAAGCACAGTTTCAGACAGCAAGCAGATTTCAGACAGATTCAACATGATCTAAAGCAAAGGTATACAGTTTGGGCAAACAGGAATAGCAAAGGGGTGGATGGGATGTTTGACAGGGCTTGGGCTACTGGAGACTCCATCAGATTAAAGCAGTATGAAGACCAAAGGAAGTTTCATGGTGTTCTACAAATTATGCACAGTGTTTGTCATCTGGGTTGCGGAGAACACAAACTACACCTGTTAAAGTGAAAGTACCTATTTGAAGCAAAGAATTTCTGTGTTGGAGCACACTAGAGAAGATACAGAATTCCTCAACAGGATAGGCAAAACTCTGAGAAGGAAGATAAATTCTAAGAACTAGGAAGAGCAAGACAAGTAGAAACATATTACCTAGAAATGCCAGAAGAACAAGAGACATTGAGTTCCAAAGAAGCTCAAAATAGTATCTTGAAGCCCTTGAAGACAACCCTCAACATCCTAAGCAAACCGCACAGAACAGAATAGAACAGAACAGAAAATACTAAGAAACCCAAAAATCACTCTGAAGAACTTTGTGGTGGTGGGTGATTCCCTATTTAGAGGAACCAAGGTTGCAATGTGCAGACCTGCTATGATGTCATAGAAGGTATATTGTTTTGTAGACGCTTGTATTCAAGATGTGACAAATAAGCTGCCAAAATCCCACAAATCTCCTGATATCTATCATTTCCTACTTATTCACTTGGAGACAAACTATTTGAAGATTTCCTAGATGCATTTCTGGAGACTGAGATGTGGGGCAGGAAAGTGAAGGAAATGGGAGTACCACATAGTTTTTTAATCAGTTTTTTTTAGTTGCAGGCCATAGTATAAAAAAGAGAGACAGTTTGGGTTGGACTGCATTATAAAGAATTCCTAGCAGGATATGGGCAATTATATCACACAAAGTCTGGAATAGACTTGTTTGGTAAATGCCTGGCCTTCTAGAGGATATTAAACTGGGGGGAAAGCGTGATGGTAACGAAAGATCATAACTGAATCAAGGCCTAGGGTTAAAATGCCAGAGATGAAGGGACAGCATGAGATCAGAGTTGGTGGCGGGAGACAGGACCTACAGATAGGCAGAAACTACAATTCCAATGTCATTAAGCAGTAGGGGGTTGCCAAACATCAAATGTACAAGAAACAAACCGAAAATGTGAAATCATAAGACAAGAAAACAAAGATGTTGTTATAAGCATCAGTGCAACTTGGTGGGTAATAGACACGATTGAAATACAGTCTTGGAAGGCTATGTCATTAAAATAGCTTCAATGGAAAGGGTATGTTTGTCTTGTGATGTATACAGAGAGGCCATTTATCTGTACAAAATCATGACTTAGAGTATGACTATTGAGTATACTTAGTTAAGAATGAAAGGAGAGAGATAAAAAGTAATTATTGTGAGAGTTGTATAAATTATTAGGGCAAGCAAAAAATACGGATGAGACATTTTGGTACTAGCTGACCAAACTTTTAAAGAGAATTGCGACAGTGTCAGTGAGAGAAAAATGAATTCTGCTGGAAATCTAACTCTACCAAGTGTTAGCATCCGACAAATCGCTGTTTTCTCTTATTGATAACTTTATGTGTCACCAGGTAGAAGGAACGAGTTGAACTGTTGTCCTTACCAGTAAAATGAGACTGAATGAAGAAGTAAAGATGCTTGGAACTTTGGGAGAAAATAACCATATTATCATCAAGTTCATAATACCAAGGGAAGAAGAACAGGGAAAAATCAGATTAGATACAAATCTATTTGAGAAAGATACATTCTCAGAAAAGCAGATTTTGATGATCTCAGACAGAAATCCATTGGCATGAAAACCTGACAGAAAAGAAAAAGAGGAAATTCTGAGGAACAATTGCAAGCAATTCCTGCTAGAAAAGAAAATAGAAGGCATCTAAAGAAACCAGTGTGGGCATTTACAGAGTTTTCTAAAACACTGAAAATAAAAAGGGACACTTCAGAAAATAGAAGGAGAGATGTATCCCCACATTAAAATACAGATTAAATGTCAGAAATTGTGGGGATTACGTCAGAGAGACTAGAGTTCAGAATGAGCTGAGGTTTGTGAGAGATGTTCAAAACCAAGGGACATAAAACTATAAGTCTGTGTGAAGAAGGAACATAGGAAAGTGAAAGCACTATCTCAATTTGTTTATCTTTTCTAAGAAGGGAAATATAACCATGACTATTAATGAGCTATTGTGAAAGAAAGAAAACTACAATTTAAAAAAATGGTAGCCAGAGAAATTGCAAACTTGTCAAATTGGCATCTGTTCTGATATATTCTTCAAACAGATGATCAAACATCATGTTTGTCAGCATTTGGATAGGAATGCAATAGTTAACCAGAGCCTGCAAAAGTTTGCCATAAACAGATCATGCCACATGAACCTTATTCCCTTTTTAAAATGAAGTTACCAGTTTCATACATTAGGGGAGTGTTGTAAACTTTGTTTTTCTTGACCTCTACAAAGTTTTTCATGATAACCTGATTAACAATATGGTAAAATATGGGCTAGATAACGTAACTTTTTGTGACTGATTCAAAGAATATCAAAGAAGATGGAAGGAGTATATTGAAATACTGTACAGCAGAGAAATCAACTTCTTAAGATACCTTAGAAGATATTCTATATATTTTCAAGAAGTTCTAGTTTTAGTAAATGAAGTTAGATTAGTATTCCAGTCCTTACCAAAGCAGAGGTCTACAGAAACTGATAGAATACTCAATATGTCAGCCAACTGAAGAAGAGTCAGCAAAGTTTCTACCTAAATTTTGCCAGCAAATCTGAAGAACAACACAGTAGCTAACAGATTGCAAGAGGTCAGTCTGCATTCCAATACTAAAAAAGGGGACTTACCAGAGTGAGCAAACTATCATATAATATCCTGCATGCTTGCAAAATAATTCTTAGGATCATCCAACACAGATTAGAGCCCTACATGGAAAAAGTAATACCGGGTGTTCAAGCTGGCTTTAGAAAAGGTCAAGGAACTTGAGATATTATTGCTGGATAATTGAGAAAGCCAAAGAATGTAAAAAATAAGATAGTATGTACTTGTGAGTATACAAATGCTTTTCATTGTCTTGATCATGTTGATAGGAAGAATTTACTTAGAGGCATGGGAATCCCAGAACATATCATTGTTCTCACAATAAACCTATATACAGGTTAGGTAGACACTTTTCAGATAGAACACAGTGAAACAAGCTGGTTTCAGGTTGGCAAGGAAGTGAAACAATCCTGTATGTTCTCCTCTTATTTATTCAATATATATGCTGCATATATATTAAAGGAAGCAGAACTTCAAGATGAGCGTAGTTTTAAAACTGGAGGGAGAAACATCAATAACCTGTGCTTTGCTAATGACACTACTAGGATAGCTGAAACTACAAATGATCAGCAAACTGTAATAATGAAAGTCAAGAAGCATAGAATGAAAATGGGGCTGTGATTAAATATAAGGAATATAATAGATACAGCAGCCAGTCTTAGACATGACAATTAATATTGAAGATATTGAAGTGGGGAATAGCTTGCACCTTTTAGAATAAGCTATCTATAGGAAGCCTCAGCCAAGAAATATGATGCAGGATAGCAATGAAGATTTTGGAAAATATATGCAGATGCTATGTCTATACTCTCATGCCATCTGAGTACAACATATCTCTATAAAGATAAGAAACATGTAGGCATCCTGTATTTATTTAGTAAATTTATATGCTGCCCATTTCATCTAGAGGTGACTCTAGGCGGCTTACAATAATAAAAACAAACTACCATCGATGTTCTATATGGTAGTGAAAGTTGAATTTTGAAATGGCAGTATTAAAAAAAAGACACTTTTGAACTTTAATGTTGGAGAAGACTCCTAAGAGTAGAGCACCAAGAAAATGTTGTGGAGTGAAACTGAGGTTTCCACTCCAATCCGTGTTTTCCCGCCCCGCTGCAAGTGGGAAAATCTTTGTAAGCTTATTAGCTGGCTTGCCTCTTTCAAAAGATATAAAGGAACAAGCCAGCCAGGAGCCAAGCTGTTCTGTACATTACTTACCTTGAATAAAGAGCTGAAGTCACACTCTGCCTGTGCCTCATTTCTGGACCCAATCACTTCAGAAAACAAACCAATAGATTATTGAGTGAGCTTATAGACTTTTTACTCAAGGCACAAATGATCAGCCTCAACTTATCTTTCCTTGGACATATTATGTGAAAATTTAGCTCTGGAAACAGTTCAGATGCTGGGAAAAGTGGAAGGAAAAAGAAGAGGATGGATGACCAGCAGCAAGAAGGATGGACTCAGTTACTGTGACAGTTGACATACACTTTGAACACCTGAAGGATCAGGTTAGGAGCAGAACATCATGGGGAAAAAATCCATGTGGTCACTCAGATTTGACCATAATTTGATAACACATCATTGTCAATTGATTTAATTTTTAGATGAGTTCATATTTAGTTAGATGATTGTCATAGAAGTTCTGCCAAAGCCCTGTTCTGTTCAGTATTTTTTTTATTAATGACATGGATATAAAGAGTTTGGGGCAGTTATCAAATCTGAACACGCCCCAAACTCATGAAGATAATACTTTCTTTTAAAAACGCACAGACTGTAGATGTGGGCTGAAATGAATAGAACAGAATTTAACAGAGAGAAATGTAAAATCCTGATCCGAGAGAAATGAAAGACATAAGATAGAAAGGTTTACATTGTTAATAAAGATGAGAAGGATCTAGGTGTCTATGTTGGCCATAAATGAAACATGAGCCAGAGGCATTTGCTAAAAGACACAGCATCTTGGCTTTATTAACAGGAGCACACAATCCAGATCATGAGAAATAATTGCTCCACTCTATTCTGCCTGGGTCAGACCCCATTTAAAGTACTGTCTCCATTGCTAGGCTGTAGTGTTCAAAAAGGACAGTGACGAATTGAAGCAAGTTCAAAAGATGGCTACTAAGTGCAAGATCTGAAAGCCACATCCTATGAAAACAGTTAAAGTGGGTATTTTCAGCTTTGGAAGAACTGGTTGAGAAGAGCTCTAAGTCAATCTTCAAATATTTGAAGGGGGATAGATTTATTCTTTGTGCTTCAGAGGGCAGAACCAGAACCAATAAGTTAAATGTAGAAGGGTGGTTAGTTAGACATCAGGAAGAACTTCCTGATTGTAGGAGTGTCAGTTAGCATAAATAGCTAACAGATGAAACAGTGAATTTTCTCTTATGGGAGGTTTTTAAAGAGAGACCAGATGGTCATTTGTCAGTGATGGCCTGTGGATCCTGGTCTGAGCAGGGATTGTACTACATGGCATTTGAGGCAATTTTTAACTCTGATTCTAAAAGAACAAACATATTCTCCTCGATTCAGAAGTCCCTTATCCACTAAACATTTGTTTTTGAAGTGTACATTCGGGCAATAAGTATACACACAGAAAGGAACATACATACATACAGGAACATATATACATAGGTGTCACAAGCATAGATATGTTGGAGGACAATCCCTAGTATGAGTTTCAGTAGTAGCTATTTGACAAGTTAGGAAAGCCTTCTACAAGGGTTGTTTTACTTTTACTTTTTCCCTTGTGTATTCCTTATTGGAGATAACAGCATAAAGTCAGAATTGTTTTTATTCTCCCTAGAGAGTGTGGTATTTCTTTTTTAACTTGGTGAATCTGCCAAGAGCACGTTACATCTGTGTTGCAATTCTTGCACTGGTTGTCAGTAGATTCTAGGTTCAATTTAAAATGAGATTTTTACTCTAGACAGCATAAAGTCTTTTTTGGCTTGAACTGGTATTTGCAAAGCCACTTTAACCTGTTCTAATCAGCCCATATCATCTCTCTAGAAGAAGCTTCTGGTTAAGCTCCACTTTTGTGGTACAAGTAGTCCTTGATTTAAGACCCCAAATGAGCCCAAAATTTCTGTTGCTAATCGAGACAGTTGTTAAATGAGTTTAGCCCCATTTTACTACTTTTTTTGTTCAATGTTTAGTGAATCACTGTGGCTGTTAAGTTAGTAAAACTGTTGTTAAGTGAATCTGACTTCCCCATTGACTTTGCTAATCAGAAGGTTGCAAAAGGAGGACACATGACCATGGGACGCTGCAACTGTCATAACTATGGGTCAGTTGCCAAGCATCTGCATTTTGACTGACCATGGAGCTAATGTAATGGTCATAAGTGTGAAAAGTGGTCATAAGTCACTTTTTTCAGTGCCGTTGTAACTTTGAAAGGTCACTAAACGAACTGTTGCTCTTTCTTAGTCGCTGATCCAGCCTTCTGGGACAGTATTGCCTTGAAACTAAGATTCACACCTTTCTTATTAATGTCCCTGTAGTTTCTTAAGATGGACTCCTTAGGTGGAAGATTTGGTGCCTAGTTAACTATCACAGTCTCTTAATTTCCATTTAACTGTTGAGTTTCATTTTTGTCTTTTATTTTTTGTGTTGTTTTTCCTGTTTATAACTATTGTCTACATATTTTAATTGGCTATATATTTTATTGGGTTGTTATCAACATCCACCTTATCTTGGTGGTATACAAATAGGAAGAACAAATGAATAAATAAACAAACAAATACAGCTGCTTTCTATTATTCTGAGAAGCAGAATAATAATTGAAAACTGTCCCCTTAGTTCATCCCTATATACAGTACATGGGAACATTTTCAGCTCTCACCTTACACAATAATTATTCAACTCCTATCCCGTTCAGCTTTAGTGAAGGTCTCACTCATTCCTGAGCAGTAATGAGTTGCCATGACCAATTTTTTCTGATCTTGATAAATGGACCAAGGAACTAATACTGCCTGCCTGCTAAACAAGGCAAACTTTTCACTGAGCAGGAACAGGACAAGAGTAAAGCAAATTTACTAGGAAAGATCATGGAGGAGAACAACACACCTACAGTGTTACCAAAGTTAATTACCCAGTGCGTTGAAATGGGAATTATTTCATGTTAATAGATAAAAGCTTTCTTGTACTTGTTCAGGAAAGACTGTTTAGTGCTGGAGACATGAACAAACAAGAAATTGTTTGTTCTTACTACAAAAAAAGTCCTACCCATCCCCAGCTGCTGTAAAATACTTTTAATACAAAATATTCTCAATAATTTCTGGTTAAATATACTTGTGAGCTACAGAGCTCTCAAGAGTATAAGTTTACTGTTTATATCAAGGCTAGTCTAGCTCTGGATTGAAAATGGTTGAGCTTATTTAATCAGGATTTACTCAATAAGCCACATTGGTTGGCTCACTATGTAAACCTCAAGGCATGGTGTACAAAGCTTAATAGCTGGATCTACAGAGGACTCAAAACCTGAGGTAAGCCCTAAGATAGGCACATTACACTTAAAAAACAAAGAACCATCACCGAATGCTGCTCCCTCCCCCATATCTGTATACAATCCATCCATTTTGCATTTTCAGCTACTAAAATGTCTTAATTGAGTCCCTTTGCAGTGTCAGCCTAGGTAGATCAGACAGGAAACACAACTGGATGAGCTGATTCTACTTTATAATAATAATGATGATGATAATAATGATAATAATGATAATAATGATAATAATGATAATAATGATAATAATGATAATAATGATAATAATGAT
>JANHFO010006640.1:34332-53201 GCA_032468095.1 Pareas carinatus | reverse complement strand
AGGAAGGAAGGAAGGAAGGAAGGAAGGAAGGAAGGAAGGAAGGAAGGAAGGAAGGAAGGAAGGAAGGAAGGATCACAGGTTCATTATGTTTATTTGACTTAAATACTGCCTATCTCATCTGGTGGTGACTCTGGGTGGCTTACAATCATTAAAAAGCTGATAAAAACATTAAACATCAAAGGAATAAATAGTGACATTAAAAATAGCTTAAAGTGAACAAAGATGAGGAAAGATAACAAAATGCACACAGAGGGAAGTGGGATCTTATGTTTGTCTGTTAACCACCTAGAGAATGATGTGCCCCCACTGGGGCCCCAGGCCAGCTGGCAAAGCCTGGTCTTCAGGCACTTTTGGAAGGCCAAAAGGGGTGTGTGGATCTCATCGCCAGGGCACAATATTCCAAAGGGAGGGAGTCATGGCAGAAAAGGTTTTTCTCCTGGACCCTTTCAGCTGGAATTGCTTGACCAATGGGGTCTGTAGCATGCCTTTCCTGCTGGCATGGGTGTGGTGGGCCAATTTATTTGGAGTGAGACAGTTCCTCAGATAGACATGACCATGCCATGAAGGGATTTAACCAACAGGATTTAACTAACACCTTGAATTGGACCCAGAAGCATACTATTCTGCCACAGCTGCTTTGGGGGGTGGGTTAACCATGGGATGAATAGATAGCTAGACAGATAGATAGATGATCAATAAGCCAACATTAATTAGTCATGAAAGAATTCTTACTCAGTTAACTATATTAACTTTAGGTAATACTCCATGGGTTGATTTAAAACTCACATGGTTAATTGACTACAATGACTTTAATTTCTCATTTAAGTATTACTGTGATTTGGGGGGGGGATCAGTCACAAAGGAGAAAAATTTTCCTTAGTTTTCAGTCGAGATATAAACCATATTTCCTCACCTCACAACAAAATCCATAATCTGTTGTATCTCATGAAAGACGAAATGCTTCTTTGCATAAGGGAATTTCAAACTACAGCTATCACAGGCATTGGTGCTTTAAAAAAAGCAAACAACTTATAATTTGTTAACAGATTAATTGTAGGTAATTTTAGTTGATTAAAATGTTTAATCAGTACAGGTAATTACTATTATGTATATTTCTAAAATTATTCAAAGTACTTTAGACCTCAGTACCTCTGGGCTAATCATGAAAGCAACCTGACGTTGTTCAGGCGTTCACAGGGTCTGACAGGGAAAATGATGCTTTAAAGAGTCACATTAACCTTAATGAGTGGATTACTTAAATCACCAGCATCTATTTTTTAGACATGCACAGAAGCTTGAAAAAAGACAGGTTGTTTAATGAATATCAGAGAAGCACTTCAATTATGCCAGAGCCAAATTTTTCCAAATCATTTTCAAATGTTTTATCAGAATCATTGATCAATGTTTTATACAAATCTAAAATTATTGAGTGCTAAGAAAATTAAGCAAAAAAAGTAAAATACATGAAATATACCTTTAAAAAGTTTCAATGTCATCCTGGATTCGATTAAGTGGCAATGATTGCAATATTGAAAGATTTGAAAAACCAAGTTAGGGATAGATTATCCTGATGAATATCTATCTATGTAGTCACCATTAGCAAAAAAATGACTTGATCTCACATAATAAGTCAATAAAAAGAATCCACAGTACATTTTTAAAACACAGGACATTTTTAGAGAGAATTGGGCAGAGAAAATAACCTTTTTCTATTTTATGAGCTAGCAATTCTATTGAATGTTCTTCTTTTTATAGAAAGATTCCTTCTGTAAAAGTATGTTAAATTTACTATCACTCTCATCAAGCATCAACTGTTAAAAGTTGATGTTAAATGTTATAGGTCAGTGAGGGCTAACATTTCAGACACCAAGTGTCCAGATGAGTCATAGCTAATGAGTCACGGCTCGTGATGTCATCACCTGGCATGGCTACTTTCTTTCTGACCATGTGCTTGGACCGGTGCTATGATCGCCCAGTGCCGCCACTCTCTTTCTGAGCATGCACATGACTCTCTGATGTAATCGCCTGGCACTGTTACTCATTTCTGAGCATGCTCAGCTCTGGGGTAATGCTGGGACGACTTGGTTTGCATGCTAGCAGAGAGGACTCTGTGAGCCCATTGTGGCATGCGTGCCATAAAATTGCCATCACTGTTACAGGTTGTACAAGTTATGCCAGTGACTCACCCATGAAACTATAACATTCAAAGTGCTAGCAGTAACTGAGACACCATGGCAGAACTCATAGCACCATATTGCTGATCCTCCCTTACAGGACTCAGTACAGAAATGTCTCTTGGGGCCAAGAGAACCAAAGCAAAGGAAGAAAATATTGATTTGGACAAGAGTAGTTTTTAATAGATGAATGGGCATACTGTAAACTGTCATAGAAGATGGAATAATTAAATCAAGGTGTTGACATTAAAAATCCTCAGGTGACAAAAATGTACATTATTTTTGAAGGGAGAAAAGATCCTAAAGTAAGAGATATCAGAACTATGGGCATGAACAATTAACCAGTCAGCAACAGTATTTTTATGGATTCTAAGTGGGTCAAATTGGGATTTACAAAAGCTAAAAATATGGTGACTATGAGACAGGAATTTTAAAGAGATGGAGTTCACATCTTTCCATCAGTAGGAGGAAACTACGTGTTATATACAGTTTTCATTAGTTGAATGTTAATGGATTTTACAAAGGAAAAAGAATGACTGATGAGAAAACTGCTTCAAACTAACTTATTTACTATAAAACTAAGTACAAAATTTAACACCTTAATATAGAACAGGAAGCTATAGTATATATGCCAGAAAATTCATTTATACTTATTCTTGGAAACTTGGATCAGGAATAACTATAAAGGTTCTATAGAAGACACTTAGCTTTTCTTCAGAAACAACACAAAGGAATAAAAAAAAATGAGAAAGAGGATTCCATGAAAATATAGTCAACTTCCTAGGGTTTTCTTTTTAAGATGCAATGCTTTATCAAAAGAAGCATTAAAGATTGCACATGCACCCACACACTGTTTCATTGGAAGGTTGTCCTTTATAGTTTATAAGCTCCTTCTTTTTCAACATCCTCACGAGGCAAGGCATTCGAAGTTCCATCTTATCGACTCAGGAGAATAAATGAACTGTGCAAAGTACATGGCTGATGTGAGACTTACAGTAAAGCACAGCTCCAACAATCACATCAACCTCTTGTGGCTTAAGAAGGCACAGCACAGATCATCCTATTCCTATATTTCTATTAAATCCTCCTATTAAGTATTTTCTTTTCTGGAAGCTGTTGTTGTGTATGTGGTCATTTCTTTAACTGTGGGAAGCTTGAAAACAAGCTTCTCACAGAAATGTTTCAAGAAAATTTTTTTTTACTGGCGGACATATCAAAGAGCCACAATTTTGCATGTATTTTAAGAAATGCTCATTTTTCAAGCTTTATGTTTTCTATACTCTGTCCACTTGAAACCCAATTCCTTCTGAACAGGTAGAGGATACTTCAAGAAAGAAACCTTATATGCTTCTCACTTACAGAAAAGGACCTAAAACAGCACAATCATCTACTATACTGCTGTAAGATTGATATGATCTCAAGCGCGTTTAGTGCTTCCTGTTAGTTAAGCAAGCTTTTAGATACTGGAAGTGCCTTTCTTTATTCTTCATTAACATCATCAAAAAGCTAAGCAGAGAACAAAATCACACTAACGATGACGGTTATGCAATTAAAACACACAGTAAAGGTCTGTTCATTAATTACAAAAATCACATCATCTTGCAATTTGACATATCTCTGAAAAGAAGATCTAGTTCCCTTCTGACTGAATTTCAAGTCACAGCTGCTTAATTTTCTTATGAGAGAGCAAGCGCTTTGCATTCTGCTGATGCATATTCTCCTCTCCCTTGCCTCCCTCCGTATTAACTGCAACAATAGAGCTGTTTCAAAAAGCACCATCTTCGTCAATTGCTCCGTACAAACAGCGTGCTTACCTTCCTGAGGTTTAAAAAGCGGCTTTGCGATAGGAAAAGTGCAAAGCTGCTTTATGACTTTGTTTCAGGATCTCCTTCCCATAGCAGCTTACTAGAAACAGAGATCTTCACCATTTTTCTGATCATGTGACCAATGCCAGTTCTAAATAAGGAAGATGATCACCTGCCTTTGGATAGATACCATGCTGTGCATATCCAATCAGCTGTTCTAATAGGCACTCGGATAACACCAGACACAAACATACTTATTAGAATAACTGTTTCTCTTTCTTTGTGGTAATAACATAACTGTGAAAACCAAACAAATCTTTTAATCAATTTAAAAGCATGTTTTGAATAGCTTTATTGGGTAGCTTTATGTAATGTACTTCACTTAAATTGAGTTTAAAGCCATATTGTGGTAGAGAATTTAGAAAAAAAATAGGAAACAGTGCCAATTCATTGTGTATCTTCAGGCAGAATAGAAAATGTTTACAGGGATCTGAATGTAGAAGCCACTTTTCTGCATTATTCAATTAATTAAAAGCCTATTTCTTTTTCTTGAAATCTTTAAATATGTGCCAGTCTGTAGAAAATACCATTAAGAGATATGTAGTCATTCCCATGCTGGGTTATATCTGTCATATTATCAAAATTAGCCTTCCTCAGTTTAGAGACTGTGCTGATACTAAAATTCCTGCCAGTTGAGTAAAGTTGATCTAAAGAGCAAACTAGTTCCTAGTTCTCAGCCTTCAAAATTAAATAATTTTATATTTATGGAATTTCAATTGCAGCCAATACACACAATTATAATTTGGTTCCAGGGTCACTTTAAGAAGAGACTAGTGACATAAATCCAAATAAATTCATGGGTAAATTTTGTATTCTTCCTTATCAGAATGAATGAATGAATGAATGAATGAATGAATGAATGAATGAATGAATGAATGAAGTGTATGTGTGTGCACACACACATAAATGTATGTAAATGAAGCCATGAGCAAAAGTGGATGTTAAGTTTGATATTTTGTCTAGATTGCACCAAAGGAATTGAATGCATTAGTTTATCTCAAATTAGTAATCTACTGTTCTGAAATATTTCTTTAGATCTATAAAAACAATAGGATGGATAAAATTATTTGATAATGATAGCCGTGTTTACATGGAAACAATGGTCTAATAGACTGGGGTGAAAGGGTACGGTTCATGCAAAATGTAAAGGGAAGGAGAAAAAATTAAAAATTTATATGCCCAACTATTGTGGTTATAAGATTTGCAGCTAAAAGACAGCTTCAAGAATACAGACTAAAACTTTTGTAATATATATTGCAAGAATTGCATAGCATTCTGAAACAAAGCATCAATGAATAATGCACATAAGCATAGAAATCAGGGGAAACTTGAAACACAATTAACTTAGCATTAGTTCACGTTTGCTGTGTCCACACAGAATGGAAAAGAATGGATACATAGGGTCACTTCATTATTTATTTGTCTGCAATATGTCAAGAATAAGCCAGATCCCTAGTCTGCTGAAGTTCTATCAAAGGTTGAGAATAGAGGTCAAGAACTGAGAAAAATCTACAAGACGTTCTCATTTAATAGCCACAAGTTGGACCAACAACTAGGTCATTAAGCAAACCAATTGCTAAGTGAAACTGTGACTGTCTTTACACTGTGACTTCAACCTTCCTTTACTTTATAGATTTGCAAAGGTCATAAATGCTAGGACTGGTAATAATTAGTTTTTCATCATCATCATAACTGGAAATGGTTGTTAAACGAAGCAGTAGCTAAAATAGGACTACCTGTATAACTGTATATTAAAAACAAGGTGATAGTAAAAATGAGAAAGAACTGTGAAAGTTGACTTGAAAGGAAGAAAGGAAAAGATTCAATTAATATGAGAAATTTATGAGTAATGTTTTCTTTTAAAGGCCCAGAGACCGGAGTGGGTAAGAAGACAATTAGGATGATGGAATATTTTTGTTCACTACAAACTTAGATATTTGATATCTTAAAACTTAGATCAAAGTTGACTACTCTTTTGAATGACAAATTAGATTTCAACTGTATTTATTATTTGATTTGATTTACATCCTGCCTTTCTAGCCAGGGAATGTTCAAGACACACTTTAAACCAGACTTCCCAATACGCAGGGAAACTGTTTGGTAAACGACACCACATCACTATCTCAAAGTGTAGGTTTGGACTGATATTAACAGAATTGCAAATATGACTGAAATCAATTACTGTAGGTTCAAAATAAATATGTTCTTGTTGATTATATTTCCAATATTATATCAAAGTATTCGCAACTGTAGATGTTTTCAGCCATGTGGGCTGTGTTATGTTTCGACCATAGCTACGGGCTGCCGGGAGGTTCCCAGATCTCATTGGCTGCCACCAGGAGCCGAATACCACGGGAGAATACTGAATGCCCATTGGCTACCGTCAGGGCGGGGATTGTATTTAAACCAGTTGCGCAGCAGTCCACACTGCTTCGTTTCTGATCTTGTAACATGTAGTGTTAGTTAGGTAAACAGTTTGTTAACCAACCGACTCTTCAATACTTATGAACTGAGTACGCAACAGGCTGCACTTAGCCTCTTTATGAATCTGATGAACTGAAGCTCATGTCTTTTAATAATATTGTTATTTGGAAAAGGTACCACTAGACTCCATCTGACTTTGGACTACTTATTACTTTTTTCCTACAACGTCTAAAATGAGAATATACAGAATCAATGGTTGAAAACTTACTAGATAAAATGATTGTCTTTTTTTACTATAAATGGAATATTGTTATAGAAGATAGTCATTAAAAAAATATAAACAATAAAATTACAATGTATCAGAATGGAATAAAAAAGATGATTAGGATGTAGCCTTAAACTTTTCATCTGAATGTGGAATGTGATAAGAGGATTAGGTTGTATATTCAACTTTTAACGTGGAATTTAATGTAAGGATTAGGATTGTTGCCATGTGATTTGTGAAAGGAACAGTTACTTTTGGATTTTTTATTATAAATAATGGGAAATTGGGAGAAATATGGGATTTAATTTGATGAATAAAATACACAGATAGAATTTAATAATGAAAATCTAAGTAGATAACGTGACTGTTTTTACTACTGTTATGGAAAATATAATGCCAATGATTTTTTTTTATACATAAAAATGTTATTTTTGTAAGCAAAGATTGTGGTGGATCAACAAGATGCACACCCACAAGTATGCTTTGCTGGAAAAGATATTATTTTAACTAGAAAAATTTTTGAAAAGGAAAAAATAAAGAAATGGAAGATGGAAAAAAAGAAGGGGAAGGGGGAGAAAAGGAAGGGAGGAGAAGGAGAGAGGGGAGAGAGGGAAGTAGGAACAAAGAAGAGAGGAAGAAAGGGACAGAAGGAGGAATGGAGGGGAGGAAGAGAAGAAAGAAGGAAGAGGGAGAGGTAAGAGAGGGAGAAGGGAAGATAGAGGGAGAGGAGAGAAAGAGAGGGAGGAAAGGAGGAGGGAGGAGGAGAGAGGTAATTCACGGTAATTGATTTTTCAATGTTATGCTCTGCTCTGAATGAAAAAGTCAAATAATTTTATGTTTGCAATACTGATGTTTTAAATTGTAATCAATATTGATAGAGCACTTCTTTTCTCTATTGTATTGAGATTTATAACAATATAATAAAAAGGGGAAAATGAGAATATTCAACTATAATGGAATTCAAAAGTCGAATTTCCTTTCGATAGAAAACAGCCGCTAAAGATCATCACTGCATATCTTCAGGGCATATCATTAGTGACTGGATTGCTCTATACTGGACTGTTGCAGATATTTCCTTGCATCAAAGGAAAGTCTTATTCTAATATAAACTTTACCCACTCCCTGCTTCTGGTGTGAGCAACCTTCTGAAATGTATCAATACATTCATCAATAATAAAATCAGCAGTAACATTTATAGGCTTTAACGTTTATCGGTCTGTTCTTACCCTGCTGTTTGATTGAGCTCTCTTTCATTGCCAACAGATTGAATCTCGTCTTCTATTTCTTGCTCTTTAACCATGCCGTCTCCAGTAGGTTGTTGTGGATGATCATCAGTAGCAACATCAGTAGCAACCACTTCCAATAAAGGAGCATCTGTTTTGGTATCGCATGAAAACTTGTCCTGTTGATCACAGGCTTGGTAAGAGCTTTTATCTAGTAGGATTTCAGTTTGGGTCTCAGAGATCAGTTCCTGGCTTAAAACATGGTCTAATTCTTTAATAGATTGTCTGCATAGTGACTCTATTGTGACTGGCTTACTACAGTTATCTTCAGATGATATCTCATACTCTCCATTTTGGCCTACTATAGTCCATTCCTGGTCTTGTACAAGGATGCGGGGTGATTTCTTTTCACTCTCCCATTTTTGAGGCACAACAGCACAACTTTTCTCTTCTAAATGAAAGGAGTCCCACTCATTCTCCAGAGTAGACTGTCCTTCACTTTCATTTATTATGGATATTGATTGTAATGTATCCGAGGAGTCTGCTGAAAACGTTTCAAGAGAATCCATTTGTTCAGCAATGGCTGAAGGGAAATTGCTTCCTTGTGTTACCAATAAGTCCTTTGTCAAAGATATATTTTCTTCACCACTAATGAGGACATAGTCCATTTCTAAAGAAGACTCTTCTGCTTCCTGTAATTGTCTATCTTTCTTATTGTCCTTTCTTGTAGTTTCTGGGAACTTGGTCACTTTACTATCAAAATTAAACACATCACAGAGAGCTTCTGAAATTAAACAAAACAGCTTTAGTTAAAGCGGTCAATTCTTCCTGCTAATTTCAAACATGAAAATTGTTATCAATTTGATTCAGATAGCCTCTTATTATTTCATTTTATGTTTTGTTTAGAATAGCTTTTCATTTAAGACATGCTAGATAATTCATAGCTGAAAAAGAATATTGCATTTACAGTGTGTGTGAATGAATGAGTGTCTCTAAAAATACATTTATGGTGTGTTTATTCATTTCAAATATTTATTTTTTAAGAAGAAATATTCTTTCTAAAACCATTTTATTTGGAAAAGTTTTCGTAAATAATTTCTTTCTAAACCATTTCATTACTATAATATAAGCAAAAAAAGATTTTTATTTGTCTAGGAAAAAATCTATTAAGAAACATGCTAATTTTACTCACCATTGTCTACGCTTATGACTCCACCTGCTGGTGAATCAATGTGAATTGATTTTGCTTCATATTCACATTTGTTCAAATCATCTGTTAACTCAGGAATTAATTCAGAGCCCCAGTTTTCAGAACTTTCTCCAGCCTTGCTATTTACGTAATCAGATTTCTTTTCTGGGTTGTTTTCATCTTCACTAGCTTGTGAATCAACACTATTTGAATATGTTTCATAGATGTTTTTTTTAATAACACATGAAGGTTGCAATATCTCATCAGATTCTAATAAAAATGAGTCCCAGCCTTGATTCTCTTGATCTTCTGCATCCTCATTTTTTAAACCGGTAGCTTTGGATTCCCAAATGTCAATTTCACTATCAGCAACTGGAGATTCAATATTACTTGAATCTGTTTCAAACTCAAATGCTTTCAAAGTACATGAAGATCCAGGAGTTCCATCAGATTCTAATAACAGGGATCCCCAACCCTGTTGAGAATATTCGACAATATCCTCTTTTATGACAGTAGTGTTAGATCCTGAAATGCTCATACTGTCTTTTTGAAGAGTGTCCAAACCAAATGGAAAAACACATGCTAGTGCTAATTGTTTATGAGGTGATTCTATAAACTCTGGACTATAATTTTCATGTGTATTTTGAAGATTTTGTAAACTATCTGCAGAATATTGCCTTTCTGTATTACATAGGACATCTTCCTTTTCTTCTAACGAGGCTTGTGGCGATTGTTTCTTTGAAAGTGTTGGGTGAATTTCTACTGTTTTTTCTGATTCATTAATGACTGTTAAAGGATTAGTTTTATTCAGCATCATAGATTGGTTATTCATCATTGGTATCTTATTCATACTATACTCTTTCCCAGTGTCATCAACTGTAGTATGCCGCTGTTTAACTAATCCTGTTTCATGGCCAAAGGGTGAAAGTTCATCATTTCCAGGAAAATTATCACATATAAAACCATCTGTGGCCAAAACAGATTCCTGAATAATATTTTCTGTTTCGACTTCGAATAGTTTGTCATTTGTAGATGTTCCTTGATACATTTTCTCATACTTATGTGAAAGACATGAGTTGTTTGCTTCAGGACATAATTTCTCGCTGTCAATGGCAAGTTGCTGATTAAAGTGAAAATCAGTGTCTTTTAACAAGATGGGGGACATCACACTGGGGTCCTCATACTCAGCTAGGACAGAGGTTTGTGCACATGTTTCCTTGTTTTCATACTGGCAAACATCAGGACTGCTCGAGGCCTGTGAACTGCTGTCCTGATCAAAGTGATTTAATATATCTGGGTTTTCTCTGTTTGTTCTCAAAACGAAGGGCTGGTCTACATCAGTCCACAAATCTGGATCAATACTGAATATCTGGCAGTTTTCAGGCGTGCTGTTTTGTAATATGTCAGGAACAAATGAATTTCCTTGAGCGATTCTTTCTTCAGTAGGTGTTGAGCTCAAATATTTTGTTAAATATAGTGAAGGATCAGACGGAGATTTCTTAATAGTCTCTGGCTGCATTTCACTGTACTGATTTATTACTCTGGGGACAAATCTATTTCTGATTATTATATTTGAATCAAGTTTTAGATCTTCCTGAGCAACAGTATTTAAAAGGCTTGTCTGCCAAACTTCTGGAGCAGTTTGTTTAACAGTATTAAGAAATGGTTCTTGTCTTCTCTCTGTTTCATCTATATGTGGCCATGGCAGATCATCATATTCTCCAGCTTGTGCACAACCTTGATCTGATCCTTCATATTGATCAATCAGTATGGGTTCCTCATTTTTATATTCATATATATTGTTACAGCGTGTAGATTCTTTTTCATATGTAGCAGTAGCGGTAAGATTTGGTTCTTTGACATTTTCATTTCTTTTTGGATTTACTGCCCATGTATCATCAGGGATAACTCCTGCATAGTTTCTTTGTAAATCATTCCTAGAATTCAATCCAAGTGAACTCTCACTTTGTTTTTCCAAATTCCACCATTCCAAAGTATCATCTGGAAATCCAAAACATTCTTCTACGGATGTTTTATTTTCATCTAATACCCTTTTTGCGTTATCTTGCAACAGAATATCCCAGGCATCTAAATTATTTGGGCTGTAAATTTCTTCATTATTTACTGTAGATGTTTGTGCAATGTGATTGTGTACATCATCCTGATCTATTTCCCTTTCTATAAAATATTCAGATATTTCATGGACATAATCTTCTGTTAAAATATTAACCTCTTCAGAGGTTTTATTTAATGCATCCATGCAGATATTTTCCTTCAAATTAGGTTCAGCATTTGAATTCTTTGAACCAACTATAAGATTTGCTTCGTGGAAATGCAAAGGTTCCCTCTCTCTCGTAGCATCCTCCAATTTGTCAGAGTCTAAATCTGACTCTATTCCTGCCTGCTGTATATTTGAATATTCTGAAACTTCATCTGTTCCAGGACTTGATAAAGAAGATGTATCGTCATCTACATGAGCATTCCAAAAGAGTAAGTTTTTAGGAACTTTGTGATCAGTGTTTGTTTCAGAATCTTCTTGGCTTTTATTTTCAAGGGATTTCTTTCCAGATTCCTCTATTTTGATATCATTTGTAATGCTCCATATGCCTTGACCCTTCTTCTGATTAGTACTTTCTTGAAAATTCTCCCTGGTTTGTATGTTAGTTGAAGAATCACTTATATCTGGGCTTGTTGGACCTGAATATATTTCATCATGAATGGAACCACCACTGCTATTATCTTCCTCCCCAGGAATTTTGAGGGAAGTATTTGCAGGGGAGTTACTTGATCCTTCTGACATTTCATTCTTCATAGGGCTTAATCCAGCAAACTGAATTTCTTCACTCACTGATGTATTCCAAGCATCAAGGATTTGGGACAATTCATGATGGAGTATAATATCAATACATTTTTCATGAGTGAACTCATTCTCGCTCTCCACACTTTCAGGAGTTTCACTTAATTCAAAAGAATCGGCTTTATAGGGTAATAAATTACTTGGTTGTGGCTTCTCAGTTGCATCCAGGGGTTCAATATATTCTGTAATTCCTTGATTCTCATCATTTGAAGTTGTGTCATCAATGTCAAGCATTTCTGACATGTCTTCATAACTTTCCAATTCAAATTTATCAGTGTTCAAGTTAGGTGTTGACTCTTCTGTTGATAATGGTTCTTCATCACGCAAGAAAAGATTTGGTTCTTCTAAATCTGAAGCATTCAGTTCTGATCTATTAATCATGTTTTGATTTTCAACCATCATTGGATAGTGTGTCCTTTGATTACATTCTTCTCTAGGAGAAATTGATGAGGGATTTTTCATGTCAGGAATATTTTGTTCAGATAGATCTTTATCAAAAGGTTTAGAAACTAATATAGGTAACCCCTCTGAATGGTAGCTTTGATGTTGAACCATGTTAAAATGTTCCAAATTATCATTCTCTTCTTTGGAAGACATAACAACATGTTTTGCATTGCTATCTTTGGATACCTCCTTCTTTTCTTCCTTGATAAGATGAGTCCAATTGGAAAATGGCATATTTACTTCTGGTGGTTCTGCTGCTACTTCTTCCAGACTTCCACTTGTTATTGTTTTTTCTGGTGAACTGGGATAATCAGAAATTGTCCTGCTTTCCTCTGAACTATTAACAAATGAAAGAGGTAGTAAAAGTGACAATGGCATGCTGTCATTTTGTATTGTTTCATTTCTAATATCATTAAGAGGGAATGATTCTACAGTAGTATTTTCAATGACTTTTAGTGTTGATGAGTAAGTTAAACTATTGTCCTCCATTGCAACTTCTTGATTGTCCTGGAGATTCTCAGCCTTTTGATCAAACTGCTTATTCAGAAGCTTGCTTTCTTGATCTGACTGATTGTTTTGTTTAAGTTGATAATTAGTTAAAATGTCATTCTCTGTACCATTTGGGTCAAAGCAAGGGAATCTTATGTCTTCAAGAATGTCTTCATTATTCGTCTTGCCATTTTCTTCTGTTGTGAGTACAATACTACTTAGAGGAGAATTATTAACTTTTTGTGTAGGGATCAACATCATTCCACTTTTTTCAGAAGGACTACTGTCATCAACATCATAATCACCTGAAAAAACCACTGCATCTTTTTGTTCTGAATCAAATACAGCAGTATCTTTTACTCTAAGCTCAGAATGTTCAACTTCTACTTGTTTTTCATTATTAAGGGTTAGTTTCCAAGCTTCACTGTAATCAGATGAACATACAGGAAATGTTTGTGGCAATGATTTATCATCTGATAAATCATAAGTTTCTGTTACAGTTTCATCTGAATTTGAGTTTCTTATTTGGTCAAAGATTGGCTTTCTATCAGAATATTTGTCCTCACTTTCTTTTTCATCTCCAACACCTGTGGGTGACACATATGAATCAGATGTTGAATAGTTTGTATCTGGTGGAGAGACATTCAGATCTTCATCTATATTTGATGTAACAAATTCTGGGTCTTTGTATGACAGGAAGGGATCTTCCCAAGAGACAAGGTTTCCAAGCATATCTTTTCTGATGTTTGAGTCACAGGCAACCCATACAGTGCTACTGTCAGGCTGTTTAGACTTAGAGTTACTATGGTTTTCCGTAATCAGTTTATCACCTTTCTGCACAATGTCAAAACTAGATTTTGCATTTTTATATGTTGTGTGACTTTCTAATGAGCTACCTTGCCCGGTGTTTTGAGAATTGAAATCTATTTGATTTTTTGGATTTTCACCTAAATTATCTACAGAGAATTCCAGCAAACATTTAGACTTGGAATGTTTATCAAAATTTTGTGAAAAGTGATCAAATTCCACTTGAGGAACATTCCATGGATGTTCTGTGGATCTTAAGATATCATGATCAAACTCTGCCCAAACATTAGGCAAATTTGTCTTTATACGTTCACTATTATTCCACTGTCCACAAGCTGGTTGACTGGAGTTCCACACATTGGTAAATTCTCCTGTTTGCTGGTCCTCATCCTTCTGTTGATATTCCAAAGTATTTGGGGCAGGATTAAATGGTTTTTTCCAAGTATCTGTTCTTGAAAATTCCATATGTTTTGGTTGCTTTTGTATACATGCCGAATCTGATGCTCTTCTATCAGTTTTCTGTCTTAGTAACAGATTTACTTTATAATCTTTCCATGAATCAGGGCTCTGAAATACAGATTCTGGCTCAGTTGAATTCCATGTATCAACATTTTTGGAATCTAATTCAAAACCATCCCACCAGCTGCCATATCTAATACGAGAATGAGGATTTTTAACATGATCAATTTCATTAATTCTTTCGATTACATCTTGTGGATAAAATAAAGGGGGCCCACTGTCTAAAGGGGATGTTTCCACAAGGCTATTCATTGGGGTTGGTGGAGTTCTTCTCTCAACACTTTTCAAGATTTCTGGACATGAGGAAAATTCATTTTCTAAGTCAACCAAATTTGATTTATTATCAGAGAAACTTCTGTGATTTTCTTCTTGGTGGCCAGATTCATTCAATGTTACTATGTCATCATCTTCACTTCTTCTTCGAAAGTCTATTGAATAATTTGAAATATCACATTCTGAAAGATTTGTCTTGTCATCTGCTTTTGAACTAGCTGACATCTGTTCTTCTGATGAACCACTGTCATTGGAGAAATCATCCACAGAACAGTCCACAAAATGTGAAGACAGTGTCTCAACTGATGGCATAGGTGCTAAATCAAAATTGAAAAGATCATAATTGTCACTGCAATTTCTAGATGGAGATTTTTCTTCTTCAGCAACAACACCTTCTGGAATGGGACTATAAGAGTCAAATCCAGAAAGAAAACTATGATGAGATGCTCCCCCTTCTCCTACTGGGCTATCATCACTAAGAAAGACTGAGCTCTCCTTAGATGATCTGCTGCTTCTAATAGTAGCAAGACCACTGTCAGGACTCACAAGATCTATATTAACATCAGCATGGGCTTGCACTGATCCATTTTGATCTTGAGGGTTTTCTATAAAATTCACATTTGGTTGTGGTTCAATGTCTGAACCATATAGTTCCATAATACCAGAAGATCCTTGAGAAAGTGGAGCACTTCCAGCAACAGCCTCAGTGGAAGATGTTCTACTATTTGGTGCCATTTCAGGATGTCTTCTGCTGATGACATCTTTCATTAGTAAAAAAATCTCATCACCATTTGCTATGCAATTCTCTTGCTGATAAATAAGAAGTTGGTCACATCCATATTCCATAGGATCCAGCTCCAGGCATGGATTCTGACACTCTTCTAATTCGCAACAAATCTATTAAGAAAAAAAATGAACACCAGAGTTTTGTTTGATCAGTCGATAATGAAAGTTAAGTTTAGTAAAAATTAATACTGATCTTATTGTCTATTTCTTCTGAAATCAAATTTTTGCTTTCTAATACTTTTCATGTTTAATACACTCTGAACAAGTATTTTCTCTGCATAAGCAATAGCACCTAAGTGAATTAAAGCCCTACATGGCCTAGGGCCAGGCTATTTTCGAGACCGCCTTCTACTGCATGTCTCTCAGAGACCTGTAAGATCCAACAGAGTTGGTCTCCTCCAGGTCCCATCACCCAAACGATGATGGCTGGCGGGCCCACTGGGGAGGGCCTTCTCTGTGACTGTCCCAGCTCTCTGGAACCAGTTACCTCCAGAGATCCGAACCATCCCCAAACTAATGGCCTTCCGCAAAGCCTTGAAGACCTGGCTTTTCCAACAGGCTTGGAGCCGTTGATCCCACCTGGGAAGCGGATGAGATCCGGCCATGAATGGAGTGTGATTGTATTTTAAAGTTTTTAAATGTTTTTAATATTGCTTTTATTGTTGACTTGTTGTGACTTGCACAAATGCAACTATTATTAAATTAAATTAAATTAAAACTTTAGCTTTTGGATCTCAGAGAATCTAGCACAAAGGTCCCCATCCCCTGGGCCATGGCCCATTCAGAACTGGACTGTAGATGTGATGAGTGACCATGCACGCACAGCTTCACTTGTATGAGCAACAGGTGAGCCCGGCAGGTGTATGCGTTCACCATTCACACAAAAGAAGCTGCACGTACATGCATGCTTACCTATTTCTCACACAGAACCATCCCTTCTCCCTCCCACTCAGTCCACAAAGCTGGAAAGTTTGGGGACCACTAGTCTAGCATTCTCAGTCAAGAATTATTTAGAAGCACCAGGTATAACAAAAATCCCCATACACCTTTCCCAGAATTCACCATATTAGGATGGGGGCAAATTCTGGGGAAGGAAGCTTTGCACCAATATATGTATATGGTTTCATGAAGTTTCAATCCAGTTATTGCTAATCACTGCCTAATAAATGTATGTGGGACTAGAGGCATAAAATATTACATCATTCCAATGTCATTTCAAAGCAAAGGCCAATGAAATGCTTAAGAAAAAAAATAAAATCTGGCAATGGGTTTGTTTAATTACTAACTTCGTCCTCTAATGAATGGACCATGAATTGTGTACTCTGATAAAGAGTACAAAATGCAAACGTTTAATGACATTTCCATCATTCTTGCATGACTTAATTATGTCATTAAAATATTTATCAAATAATAATAATACCTATAATGATACAAGCCAGATATGTTGGAATTATGAGTCCCAGGATTCTTAGGAGCATGGCCAATTTTAGACAGGCTCATCATACTTTTTCCCTAGTGGGAATAAACTTTTGTTCACAGCAGCTTCTAATATTTAAAAATATTAATAATAATATTTAAAGTATACAAGTTTATTCTTTGGAACAGTAATAGAGGTTGTTAGGGTTATACGGGTGGTGATCCCTTTAAGTAACCCTGCAGGTTGGTTTACAAATTGCATGGCCAGCTGAAGCAAGCTGAGCCACACCTATCTTAATTAGCCCAGGACCCAGAGCATATAAACCAGCAGGGCTTAAGTCATTCTCTCTTGCTTTGGTGATTCCTGCTTGTGGTATACGTCTCTGAGAATAGTTCCTGGCTTGCTGTTTTTTCCTGGCCAACTTTGTTGGCAAAGATACTGGATAAACAACTGACTAACCTGGTTAGTAGAGGGACTGTTGACTTTGTTTCTGGACTGTGACTGTTTTGAGTAAAAGGTTTTTGCATCTCACTGCAGTCTGCACTTGTGCTTTTGCTGCTACTTTCTGGTACAGACACTTCTGTTCTGCGCACCTTCCTTGTGACCAAGGAAACTGTTTGTAGCCAACACTGGTTACAAGCCAGGGATGCTCTGACAAACCCTATGTAACATCTTGCCAGAAATATGGACAAATACATCTCTTCCAATCTTTAGAAAAAACATTACAAATGGAACTATTTAGAATAATATTTATTTAAGATCTGCCATTCATTTACCTATTGTTAATATTATTTAGGATTATTGTAACTGATAAAAGTTTTGCATAGTTTTAAGGATTATAATTCCTGTCTTCCATTTTATGATTGTTTACTGAACATTGCCCTGAATATATATGAATTGGTAAAATTAATTCTGGTAACTTTATTTTGTTCTTACTTAATTTAAATCAAATCAAACTTAGTTTTTGTCCTGGGCCCAACTCTTTGGCCATTTCAAGGCCGAGTTTAGACCTCAGCCTGAAGAAAAAAGAAGGGGAAGAAGAAGGAAATAAGGGAAGAATAGCAAGAGGAGAAGGATAAGAGATGGCAAAAAAGAAGCAAAGAGGAAGAGGAGAGGAGGAAAATAAAGAGGAAGGAGGAAAGGGAAATAGGGAAAGAAGAGGAGAAGAGAAAAAGGAGGGAAGAAAAGAGGACAGAGAGGAGAGGAAAGAAAAAAGTGATAGGAAAGGATGAAGAGGAAGAGGATAAAGGGAAGGAAAGAAGGAGGAGAAGAGGAAGAGAAGGATAGAGGTAAATATGAAATTATTAATGATATGGAAGGATAACTGTTATTGTGCAGTTTATATATAATGGTCTGTTTTTGGTTTTTTGATACCTGTTAGATGACTGAATACTGTAATCTATTCAATCTGGCCCTTCATATTGAATGCAAGTGTTTAAAATAAAAAGTTAAATAATAGAAATAGGATAATTATGATAGTTATATAAATATATTAAAATATATAATATTTGAATAATATTTGCATTAGATAAGTATGGATAAAACTGCAACTGCTTACTGTTAAAATGATTTACTATATTATGTTTTTTTTATCTTTGCCATATTTATTTTACTTTATTGTTAAAATCTGTTTGGGTTATTAAGTAAAAAAGCAATATTTTTTTTTAAAAAGAAATATATGGTAAAAAGAAGGATGTCCTTCCTTTACAAAATCATGATGAAGCTGTTAAGAAATAGGAGTGGGGTCTATCATTTAATTGAGTAGCAACAAACCTGCTCTAGTGCAAATCTTTCTTATATTACTAGTGTAGTATGGAAACCCTCATCAAACCAAGGAAGGGTAGGGATTTTTCCCCGCCATTGAGATCACACTTTTATTTTTGTTGTTGGGTTCTATGGGTTGCCAAGCCAAATACCTGAGGATGAATCTTAAACTGACCTCTCCCGCCTTTGTTATTGCCAAATGCACATTAAGACTTGCAGAGAGGGACTTCCGGTGGATCCGTGGGCTTCGAAGGACGGACTCTTGCAGTCTGCCAGTCCCAGGCTGCGTAAAGCAGCTTTTGACAGCTAAAATCAGCTGTCAAGCGGCGGGAAACCTGCTCCCTCGGGCATAGAGGGGGCGGGGGAGCGTCGG
>JANHFO010006640.1:23957-34232 GCA_032468095.1 Pareas carinatus | reverse complement strand
ATCTATGCACTCACTAAGAGATGATGCGGTTGCAGGATCGCACAATCACATGGTGGCACAGTGTTTAGAATGCAGAATTGCAGATTAATTCTGCGACTGCCAGGAGTTCAATCCTCACCGACTCAAGGTTAACACAGCTTTCCCTACTTCCGAGGTCAGTAAAATGAGGACCCAGCTTGTTGGGGCAATATGCTGACTCTGTAAACCACAGAGTAAAACACAACACTGGAAAGCACTGTGAAGTGGTATATCAATCTAAGTGCTATTGTAGCACCATTTGCAATCTTCACAGGTGACTTTTGACAAGCAAAGGCAATGGGGACATTGGAAGTCAGGGTCAAGTGAAACCAGACTTAACAACCATGTGACATTTCACTTTACAACAGCGTTGCTTAGAGGTCAATGAGTGGTGAGAACTACCTACAAAGCAAACAATAATGGAAAATTTCAAAGGTAAAGTGAGCAAGACAATGCCACTGCTCACTCTCACATATACGAATATATTCAAATTTGTGTGATCTTTCTATGATACAGTGTCACATTAATTCACATTCTTATATAATGTTTATGTGACATTCATGCACACAAACAAAATAGCCTTTCTCATGTGAATGTAGAAAATTATTTCCATAACTTTATCACAAGACAGAGTTTATGGATAGCTTTAACCATAAATAGCAAACAAGGAACAATGAATAGTATAATATGCCGTAGACACCCTAGAATAGGGGACATTCTAGAACATGGTTAGAGCATGTGCTTTCTTAAACCAAAACAATCAATATGCATCTGCTTTGATTTTTTTTAAAAAAGTACTTGTGTAACCTTTAAATAATAAAAAATATAGAAACTGGATTATTGCTAATATATAGTATTTATAACTATCCTAACTAAATAGGGAAATGTAAAAGCTACAATGAGAAATCCCTGTATATTCATGTCATGGGTGTTAAATGAAAACAAAATAATGTTGTAAAACTATTAAAAGAGAATTCAGCTTTAAAATTTTAGAATCGCCTTTTATTTTATTTCATTTAACCATCTAATGATGTTTTATAGTTCTCAGATCATTGTAGAAATTATTGTTCTATTCCTACAATATTTTTAAGAATTTAAATTATCCTATATTATTAAAAAATATAAGGGCAAAATATGATCTAATGTCACATCTCTGTAACAATGCCAGTTTTTATATTATTTCATTCTTTTACAGAATACATACCTGATTTCCTAGCTCCATATTTTCTGAATAAACTGCTATTTGCTTTTTTTCTTGTCCTTCTGATAAGTAGCTGGCCGAAATGACAAGGACATCAAAACCATATTTATCTATAAATGTTTTCAAGTCTTCATTGATATTTCTGTGAAACAGATAATCCTGAAATATGACAAATCAAGTATTTATTGAAGAAATCTATTGAATTAACATCAGCAGCTCACTGGAACAGTTGAACCAACAATGAACAATGCAGGGTGGTCTGAGGTAATCTGACAATGCAACTAACTATATCTATTCAAAAGTAAATTATATTGAGTTCAACGAGAACTGGGAGTTAAAATTAACATAGCTATAAAGCACTTAAGGAAGGGACAGAAAAAAAATACTGCTAACTTGCAATTCAAGTACAACACAGAGAAATATAAAGATGCAGGAAGAAAAGATAGTCACATTTCTTTTGTAAGAGAAAGCTTTGATAAACATGCATACTTAGAAATAACATCACTTTAAACACAGAACTGAAATGAAATTTGTTTTGTTTTTGTCATTCTCAATAGTTAGAATACTTCCTGATTGATGGCATCTGGCACTTGAGTACTCAAGTAAGCCCTTGTTCATACATCTGACTCTCTGGGGAAACTAACTGTGTCAATATTAACCTGCCCAAATTAAAAATAAGATGTCTTTTTTGCTCTTCACACTTCTTGCATGGGGAGCACAATATGGCTTTTGTCAGGGGTGTTCCATCATTTTGGCTCAAAGAAACTGTCAGTACAGTTTGGAATTTGTTATTCATGGCCAGATATCCTGATGGGTCTAATGAAGCCTTTCTGCTGACAACTCATTTGCTAAAAATATCCAACTATCGCAAAGTATAAATGAGGAATATATTTCTTTCCTCATTACCCCGCGTTTCCCCCACATTGACAATTATGTCATGGACCCCAATGATCTTCAAGCTGGGATAAACTCAACTCTGCTCAGTAGCAGAGAGGTGAACAGCCTCTTCATAGCTCATGGCCAATGCTTCAGTTTGCTCTTTCCTGGTTTATGAACTCATGGGCAAACTTTATGACATCTTTAAATTGCAATATAATAGGGTAAACATCGGTGTTTTTGCACACATGCCGTGCCAACAGACTGTGCGTTGAAAAATGCACACTAATTACTGCAAACCCCCTCCTGAATCCAGGTAATAAGACTGATTTTCTTTGTTAAAGAAACCGATACTGATCCTCTCAGACGTCATTCTCCTCATTTTGGTTTTCTTTCTAGAAAGTTCTGTTTGTGCATTCTCATTGAATGCCTGCTTTATCTAGTTTCCTACAGTTGCTGAAACCATGGCCTTTTTTTGCAACCTGGAACAGCCTTCCCCCTTCGATTCGATCGGTTAATGACCTCCGGACCTTTCGCCGGGTCCTCAAGACTCATTTATTTCAGGCAAGCTTGGGATAGCTGCCCTTGCTCTCTACTATTTTAATTGTGGTCATAATTTTTGTACTCCCCCTTTTTAAATTCAGGCCAAATTTAATTTCTTTTAAATTGTTTTTAATTTGTATTGTATGGTACTTGTATTTTTAATGTTGCCTGTAAGCCGCCCTGAGTCCCCTTGGGGAGAAGGGCGGGATATAAATATTATTAAATTAAAAAATTAAAAAAATTAACAATAAGGTGAAGACAAAAATACCCTCAATTTAAACTTGGTTATCAATTTTCTTGGTAACAGTACAAAAATCATTAGCCATTTTCTTCTTCCAAAACATTTTGGACTGAGGTTTCCTTGGTGCTCTCTGAGCTTGGTTGTATTCTTGCAGATGGTTTCATTGTCCAAAAGAGGTACCATCATCAGTGCTCATCATCAGTACTGATGATGTTACCCAGTTTAGGTAATGAAACATCTGCAAGAAAATAATCAAGCCCAGAGAGTACTAGTGACCCCTCATTTCAGCGCTGCGCTACAAATATTCTTCTTTATTGGTATTTTTGAACTTTCCATCTAATTCAACAATGCTGGCTGGGAAATTCTGAGAGTTGAAGTCCACAAGTCTTAAAATTGCCAATGTGGATACCCCTGGTGTAATCCAATGATTATGTGCCATCATGAAAAAAGTTCACCTTTATTTACATAGATTAGGATTGATTTGGTGATTGTGTACCAACAAGTCAGTTTGACTGTTAGTGACAATATAGATAGATTTTCTAGAAGATGATCTATCCCTAACCTTAAGCTGGTCCTTCAGTGCTTCCAACAGTGCAACGGTAACTGAGCTTATCCACCTTGCTGCTCTTTGTCTTCTCTTTCCTTCCATTTTTCCAAGACTAAGAACTTTCTCCAGAAAGCTAGACTGTCACATAATGTGTCTGAAGAAGGATCATTTGAGCATTGTCATTTCTGCATAAAGTGAAAACTCTGCGTTAATTTATTTGTTTTCCATGGTAATTTTGGGAGTCTTCTAGAATACCAACATCCAAAACTGGCAATACTTTCTGTCCTACTTCTTTGAGGCAACTGTTGCTTCCTTAAAGTGTCACAGGACATACACTATCACACTATTCTGATCTATTATAGACACATTACAGCATCTGAATATTTTTCCAAGACTTTCATGGTGCTGTCTGTACTATGGATTTCTGACCTGTGCACAGTTTTCAAATGAAGTTGTTCTGGGATTCCCATTATTCCCAGTTCTGCAACTTGATATGATTGACCCAGCCAAAGACCATTCTGTAATTAGTTAATCACATATAATTTCTTTTTTGTATTCTTTCAATTATTCAGTGTGCTTCAGTAACAATGTCTTTTGTTCCTCAGCCTTTTCTAATGCCAACATGAACATCTGATATCTCTTTTTTCATATAAATTCCTAATTATATTTCTGAGATTTATTAATTCCAATGATGCTGGAAATGCTCATTCTCCACTCATTTATCTACTGTACTGTTGAAGCCATCCTATTTGATGAGTGACAGGTTATAATGAACACCATAGCTTGTGTACTTTGTAAATTACTTCCTTTTTCTTATATTTTTATCTGACATTGTTCTAATTCACTGATTTACCCAATTTTTAGACACTTTTTAGTACATCTTACATAATTTTATACATTCCAATAATTCTCCATAACCCACCATATTTATCTGTTGTTGCTTTTTTCCTAACCTTAAAAACCCTCAAACATAACTTTTCCTTATATCAATATTGTTTCACCCTTTTTTCATTTTGGTTGCCCTTATTATTCCTTTTTGAGAACAGAGGTCAGAATTACACAGAATATTCTACAATCCATAGATTTGTATAAAATATTGTATTAACATGGATAGACAGAACTCTATATGGTGCTGTCCTCGAAAGCAGTGGTACAGGCAGTTCTGGGTGCCCCATGGCCTGCCCATGTTACAGTATTGTGTGGGCTACACTGGCTCCCTAGTTCTTTCTGGGCAATATTCAGAGTGCTGTGGCAATATTTAAAGCCCTGAATGATATGGGACTTAGTTATTTGAAAAACCAGTTCTCCCTAAAAGCATTTGTTTGTTCCAACACATCAAATAAGAGAGGCACATGCCAGCATTCCCATCAAACAATATCATTGGATAGGACATTCAGGAGGTATGTCTTCTTCATAGCAGTGCCTGCTTTGTGGAACAGCCCCCCTTCTATAATCTGGAGGACCCCACTAGAAGATTGCACAGTCTTAGCTGTTTTTTCAGGCACTGAACCAGGATGGGAGTTGAACCTAACAAAGGTCTATTTCATAGGGAAGTGTTATGGCATATTAGTTGGTGTGTGGTTTTTATTCTGTAGAGTTTTTGCTTTGTTTTTCTGTGTTTATAGCAGTTGATTGTTATTGGACACTTAAGGTTAATATTGTATTAGACAACCCTATGACCATATTAGGTCATTCTTTGAGAGAAAGGTAGTGCAGTTTGATGTAGCCAGAATGAATTTTAAATTGTAGGATACCATATTTTTTAATACAATACTAAAAGTCTCATGATCATCTATGAAGAGTATATATTATAAATAAAAATAATAATAGTAGTGGCAGATGTAGTTCAATAATGTCAATATTTATTTACCTAAAATGAATCACAGAACAACCATGGGTGGGCAAAAGATTAGTGGAAAGAAACAGTTTCCGATTTTCTGCCAGTTTCCTCATTGATTTTAGTTGTGGGAAGCTGGCAGGGAGCATTGAAGATCATGATCATGTGAACATGGAGATAATGGAATAGCCATAATTTTGCAATTAAAACTAGTCTGAACATCGTAGATATTTCAATTGCACAGGATTAATGGAACCCAGATTTTTTACACATTCTTTATGTTAGCGGAGTTTAGATACCTCGATTCAAAAATTGTTGCAGTGTAATGTACTATTTCGTCTAGCTTGAAAGTACAAACAAATAGATATACACAATGAGAGTATTGAATCCTAATAAGGATCAGGGAGGGATTTCCCGAATGCAGGAAATCCCGAGAAGCTGATTGACAGTGTGCCAGATTTGATTTTGCTTAAAGAGCGTAGCCTGCATGGCCAGCGCCAGTCCTGTATACGCACACACTGTAACTTGAATAAACATTACATTGTATCACTCTCTACCTTGTCTCTTCGAACCCCGGCATCCGGACTTAACAGAGAGCTTCAGTAGTATATAGATAAGATGAGCAATTATATAAAACTTTCAAATAAATTAAGTAAATACATAAATACCTCTTTTTTAAAAAATTATCCATTATATGACTGTTTTTTAAAAGCAGAAGTTTGTTTTCATCAAGCTATTCACTATTAGGCTTAGAATTCTTTCATGATCAATTATATCAACTCAAATCACCTGCATATTAAGGTTTTTTTTACACAATATTAATCATTTTATGCCACATTTCCCTTTTTAACTTTACTGCCTTTAGACTGGAAAATTCTTCACTGCTCTTTTTTAACTATTACGGCCTTGTTTCCTTCTTAATATTTTGGATTTCTAAAATGCAAAAGCTCTTTAAGTATGAAACTTCTACAAAATTTTGTTGTTGTACACTTGAAGCTTTTTTCTTGAAAAGCTACTCAAACAGATCCATAGTATGCCCTTCCACAATCTGTTCTTATACTTAAGACACCAAGAAAAATGTGTTATTTAACAAAAGTACCATGGCCAGGCTGCAAGTAATAAAGGACTAAACTGCGCAGAAAAATGACCAGCATAGTTACTGTCCAGGAGCTATTAGTAAGACTGTCCCATGTGTAAATTTATATTCAGTAATTTGTATCATCACCCATGCAGTATCACTGTCGTGCAAACATGGTAATAAAGAAATGCATTTCTTGTTGTCAAGAAAATGTCTAGGAAAATTAATCAACCATTCATCCATCCAGGCTCTTTGCATACCCTTTTCTCAAAGAGGGAAGGTTAAGAGATTCCTTACATGTTCCATGCATTCATTGCAATGTACTATTAAATTCATCAAGCTTGAGGTGATTTATTGAACTGTCTCTTGGCACAGCAGTACTACTACAGCAAATGAACTGATAACAACTTTAAAAAAAGACTCAGTAATATTCAGCAGCATCTGATGCATTAAGTTCCTTCCCACAGATAAAAGGTTTTTTTTAAAGGTCTTGAATTATGGCTCAGCAAACAATTGAATATTCTAAAATGATAAAGTTAGAATATTTGGAAAACAATTTGAAGGCACTGATAATGTTCTTCACATACATATAGTCAGATATATTAATATACTTTAGTGTGAATGCAATTACATCTTGCCATTCTGCAAGTTTGTGCTGATGGGTAAATTGTTTCAGCAGTAGAATAAAGCTATTTCTGTATGTATGTTGACTATATAATGCTGTGTTTAAATATCTTCTGAGACAATATTCAGATAGGTTTCTATTCAAAATTTGGATGGAGAATTCCAATTTCAAAGAGTGAAAACCATATCAGATTGAGGAATCTTGCCTCTCCACAAACCTCTGCAACTAACTTTTTCTGATACAGTCAGATTCGAACTTCCTGAAAGGGGCAAAGATGAGCTATGCTGCCTGTCTTGGACATATTTGAAGCATATCTCTCTCATTATTTTGAATGAGAACATTGTCTTTTTGAGAGGAAATCAAGGCAGGCCATCTGTAGGATATGTTGTAGAAAGCAGGTGCTTCTATTTTGGTGCACTCTAGCCATTGCTTTCTCAAGAGATAGTCCTATTTGCATAGACTGAATATAAATTGAACCTAAATCCATTAGCATCAGAGTCTGCAGGGGAGAGTCAAAACCAACAGGATGGCAGAGGAGATGTCACAATGCAAGTCCTACCCTTTTCGCATCCGTGTTGGTTCCCACACACATTCATGATGTGTGGAGCTTGTATCCCTACTTTCCATTCACCATCTTGCCTTTTGCCATATACATAAATGCAGCTGTCAGAGGGGAAACTTTCTAAGTGGATATGCATATGATAGCCTAATAATCAAATATCCACATGCTTAGAAAGAGTTCTTCTGGCAAAAATAGCAATCTGCAACAACACATAAATCTGCTACAACCCACAGAGTCCATTCATCATTCAGTAGCTTTGGTTCTTTTTCATAAAGATATGTGACCTCTGCCCATTAGATTTCATTAGCAGGGCACCATGCAAGGTTCCTTCACAGATGACAGACTAGAAAACTAAACATCGTCGCCTGCAGGATTTGTGGGAACAAGCCCATCTTCAATCTTTGTCCCTGGGAGGCACTTTTAACACCTGCCAACCACAGCACTATCATCAGAAAAACATTTACAGATTTATCTTCAGGCTGGTGATTAAAAGAGATAATTTGTTTGGAGTATGGATAAAGTTGGTCTAGCATAAACAAACTCGACACTCAAATTACATGATGAACATCATTAACTATTAGTTTAACCACTACTGATCTGAAAAAGATGAGACATTAGCTCAAAATTATAGAGGTTTTTTTGTAGTTGTTGCTTTAAACTAAAAACTATTAGTCACAAGTAGATGAAAATTTTATTGGGGCATTTTACTTTTCCTACTTAGTAAATCCTTCATTTTATATTGATTATATATTTAGATTCATATCTAAGCATGAATCTGTATATTTATACCTAGATTTTTTATCCCTGGTTTTTTTACAGCTCTGAATTCTTACATGCAAGTTTGTTTACTCAAAAATATTATTTTTAAAAAACTTTACTGTAGGGATCAATACACATAGTTTAAAAACTCAGTCCTATCACTCCAAAATAACTTTTGACTAATTCTACTGACATTATATTCATTGATTTATTCATATTCTTACATTCTAAATATTAATCTTCCAGAAACCATGATGATCAACAGCTGGACCATGAATATTGATTTCCATACCCATCATAATCCTTGTCACTCAGGTTTCTTATAACACATGTTAGTAGCAAGAACAGAAACTAAAGATTGCATTACCAGTATTAATCATAACCATGCAGCATCCTTTGTTAATAGAAATTTTATTAATGTTCAATTCTGGCACATTTTTGCTAATATGCTAGAAACACAATATGCCACAAATACAACCAATGCTCATTTTAGCCCCGCATGCTCATGCTGTTCAATGGAATAATCTTGAACTCAGTAACTAAGAAATACATGCAATGCACTGATATATTCAGAAAAGAAAAAGCATTTATTAAACAGATTGCCAACACTGATCTATTGATACATCTCTCAAAACACAACAGTAAATCATCTTCATTTTTGTTTCTTTTCAGCTGACCTTTCAGATCAGGCATTCTGCTTGACTGTAGTGGAGATAAAAATGTATTCTTAACTGCTGCAACAACAGAGCAGAGCATCTACTTCCAGCTCTTCTTGTCTCTGGACTGTTTCCATTCAAAGCATTCATTATACAAATTTAATTCTAATAAAAGTGGGTATCACTGTTTGCTATTTTACCATTAATATTCATTTTTTTCCTTTGTGACACAAATACTTGAGTAAAAATATACGATGATAATAAGAAATATTCATATATTTTGACTTCCGGTTCCGGTTCTCGGCGAGCAAGAACGTACCCACTGGGGCTCCGGCAATGAAAATCCTTTTCTCCTGCCACATTGGGGACCATAAAGGTTCGAAGTCGTCCATTAGAGGCGACCAAAGAGGGAGGCAAGGTCAGAAGGAGTGTTGATGGCGGTCAACATGAACTGGATGGCATTTTCCCCCATTCTCCAAGCCGAGAAACGAGGACAGAAACAAAAATCAAAAGTCTATGAAGTCAAAGAAAAGAACACACCAGCCTGGTGAGAGAGAAACTTTCCTTGACATTGGCAGGTTGATAGGACAAAGGAACGATAAAAGTAATGAAATTCAGTCTAGTGAGGATTTGTAAAATGGTGACTGAAAGTGTAATGGACAATAAGAAGAGTTGGTAGAGAGGGAACATATTTGGAAAATGGAGAGCACAAAGAATGTTAAAATATTGGATATTGAGAAAAGAAGTTTGGATTTGAGCTTGGACGGAAAGATTAAAAGCAGTCTATGAAAAAAAGTGAGAATTTAAAGATTTGAGAATCAGAGACTTGGAAGTGGAGAGAATATAGTCCCAGTCAAAATGGATCTTAAGTAACAAGAAGAGGATATGATGCAATCCCCTTTCATAATTAGATTTTTTCAGAACGTTAAAGAACTGAGAATACAGAAAGAACTATCCTCGAAGCAACAAATTGAAAAGAAATTCGGGAGAGAAGTTAATAAGGACATTAGTATGCAGAAGAGATCTAAGAAAAAAAGTAGAAAACAGAAGCCTGTAAGATGTGGTACAGTTTTGACTGGGAGTAGGAAAAGAAAAAGAGCTGGGACCATCTTTAAAAGACAGCAAAAAGGAATGCGGTGTAAAAAATTTGCCCAAAAAAAGATAGAGGTGGAAGAAATGATTTGGAGGGAAAAAATGGAAATACCAGAACTGGTGAGGCCAGAACTAAACAAGAATCTTGGAAGAAAAAAGATTAGAGATTAAAGTTGGGAAGAAGATTGTATAAAGTAAATGTGAACTTACAAGTGATGATGTTATATGTTAAAGAGATGT
>JANHFO010006637.1:50041-74084 GCA_032468095.1 Pareas carinatus | reverse complement strand
ATTTATATACTGCCCTTCTCCCGAAGGACTCAGGGCAGTGTACAGATAACATAAAAATTTAACATTGAACTTTAACAAGACCATCCCAAGCCTAAAACACTAAGCAATTTCACTTCTGATTGTGTGCTTAGGAGTCATTTTATTTATTAATGATATTATTGATCATTTTTATTTAGGAAACTGTTACTGTATCAGTCACATGCTTTTGCCCCATTATGATATCAGTAACTAACAAGGCCAGTGCATATATAAACTCGTGTATAGAACACTTGTGGATGTGAGTACATGTGAGATACTTTCAACAGAGGCTCACTGAGAAAATGAGATCAGCCTGCATAGTTTCTTTCCTCCATTTTTCATGGGAAGAGTCTTGCACCAGGACAGATCATCTTTCTTTGCCTTGGCAATACTCAGATTTTGAGAGTTATGAAAGGCAAATTGATGTACAGAAAATCTCCCATGGACATCAAATTTGTATGGTTGTTTGGTTATGGCAAAGGATCACTGTGGGGTCAATTTGACTAAAAGCCTCTTCAAAATCCTAAATGTTAGTTAAGGTCATCTACAAATGTGCAATGTTTCCTTCCCTTTCTCTTAAGAGTTACCACTGGGGTAGATATTTTCAGACATGCTTCTTTTAAAGTGTTCTTTTCAAAACTATACATTGATAAATCAGATACAGCAAATGTAAATATGTAAATATTTAAAATATTTACATTTCTTACCAAGCTTTTGTTTGTATTCTCTAATTTTTTACTATATAAAAGTAGTGGCCAAAATTGTGGAAAAGTGAAACACATAGAAAAAAAACAAGATATACAAAAATTATCACCATAGAAAAAAATGAGATATACAAAAATTATCACAATGTCAGTTAATACTTAGTTGAGTAACCTTTAGCATTAATTATGGCCTTACAATGTCTTCCCATGGAGTGAACTAAGTCTTTTAGTTTTGCAGCTGTTATAAATGTAAAACCAAGATTGAATGATTGCTTCTGTTAACTAGGTTTTATTGCTGGGTCACTTCTGATTAACAAGTTTCTTTAGTCAGCTCCATATATTTCCGATTGGGTTAAGGTTTGAGCTATTCCCAGGCCATTCCACCATGGGAATATGATTATCTTGAAACCACTTTTTGCACACAGCAGCAACATGACATGGAAGTGAATCCTGTTGAAATATAAATGCTTCGACTTTTGGTTCCGGTTCTTGGTGAACGAGGACCTAGCAGCCAGGGCTCTGGCTATGAAAGTCCTTTTCTTTTACTGCATTGCAGACCTTAAAGGCCAAAATAATGTTAGGGAAAATGAATTGGATTTTTGAAGAAAATTGGTATTGAATGTTTTTTAAAAAGGAGACATACAGTTTGAAGAAAAAATATTAAATTAAGTTAGAAAATTAAGAAAATAAGTTTAATTAATGAGATAATCTACTCTCTAAGCTTCCTTAAACAAAATGGAAAAGTTTGAGTAAATTAGTTTTTTAAAGTAGTAAATTTGCAAAGGAAATAGAAGTTTATTCTTAGTTGTTCCAGAAGTGGAAAGGAGGAAGTTCAATTAAATATAGGGCAAACTCTCCAATGGTTACAATGAAGAAAAAAGGGAGAAGAGAAATGAAATAAATTTTATAGGTTAAAAATATTAAGGGACTTTAAAAAAAAATCCAGTTATTTGGTATAACTTCTCATAGAATATAGATAATTGAACAAACATTGTTGCAATATATTCTTGATTAACTTATCTTTCCATTGATATATAATTTTATGGTACTACTCCCAAAAAGTGGAGTTATTAGCCATCAAACCTCAAAAATGCACTTTCCTCAAAAGATTTCCACAATTTTGCTACACTTCTGTATTTCTTTTTAAAAAAATATCAAATTGGAAGCAGTTCTGCTTCAGATGCTTAAGCTGTATTTAGTTTAGTGATATATTTGCTATCATTGCATATCTAATATAGTATGTTGATTTTAGGTTGTAATTGATATAGAAGTATCATTTTTTTCAGAGAAATAAAAATGATGATTTATTAAATAAAATCAAATTTCAGAGAGTGCTATATTCACTTTGAAATAATAAAAAGAATTATGCTACCTTTTAACTAACATTTTCCTTTATCTTTTGCAGGTGGGTGACAAAATGATAGCAAGGGATGCTGGACACCCCCTATATCCCTTCAATGATCCATATTAATTCAAAGAGTTTACCAAGATGGGAGATGTATTTCCATTCAGGACGACTATTGCCATCAATTACTAGATTTTAAAAAAACTAAATAAAGTTTTATATCTATACAATTGTATTTAATCCTGAAGTGTTAACAGTGGTTTTAGAGAAATAACCATTTAACAGTATAAATTGTTAAAGATCTTAAGTAACACTTTTCTGCATCTTTTTTTAAACATCTGGGCCAAAGTATTTGTTCAAAATTTAACAGAGTGCAAAGAGGAATAAATCCAAGATATATATGCTTTACATATACCATACCTAAATTTATATTTTGGATCTTCTATCATAATTCCTAATAGTTATGTAAAGATTGTGACAGTAGGATTCATGACTTTATCCCAGTATACGTTTGGTAGCACAGATCAAATGAATACAGTATCTGTGGTATTGCTGCTGCCTTTAGGACTGAATAAAAATAATTTGCCACCTTGGCTTATACATAGCTAATTACTTCTGTCACATAGTAGGATCATCTTCCAAACTAGAGATCTCTAATTCTCTGGATATGTGGGCACATATGATTTTACATGTCAGAAATGGCTGTCATGGTGAGCATGTCACATAACACTGAAAAACGTTCTAATATATTTGGAGATCTTTGTCTCCAGGATGCACACTACTATCTCAATTTATTTTTGTTCTTTAGTACACCTGTCACATTGGAATTTACGATAACTGAAATGTAAAGAAATCTCCATTGACTTAAGACCTACTCTTAAGTCAATGGAGTGAAATCCCATCTAAAACAGTTTGGTGTAATTGCTAAGTTGCTGGCCTAGAAACCAGGAGGCTGTAAGTTTTAGTCCTACCTTAGGCATGAAAGCCAGCTGGGTAACTTTAGTCCAGTCACTTTCTCAGCCTAACCCACTTCACAGAGTTGCTGTGAGGAAAATAAGAGGAGGAAGGAGTATTATGTATGTTTGCCACCTAGAATTGCTTGTAATAAAGATGGGATAAAAATCAATAAGTAAATAAGTAAAACAGGCTGCCCAGAATCACTCTGTCTCCTTTGAATTGGATGTTAACTTGTTTTTCCAGCTCTCATTCATTATAAAATTTAGGTGTTCAAGAGTACTAATGACTTTCTGGAAGGGGAACTCTAGAATCACCTGTTGTCAGCATATTGATAGTATCTCATGGTTCTATATAGATTCGAGGTCTACCTTCACAGGAAACAAAATAGAAAGTTATGGAACATATAGTAGAATTTTAGTAGATAAGGTATAGAATAGTAATTCCTCCATCACAATCTCGCAGAGAACATTGAAAGAATTGTAAAATAATGCATTGCCATGACCAATAACATTAGTTATGAAAGATTCTATGAAAAGTACTAGCACTGCACTCCTCTCCTGATTTTTAATGCAGACTACTCATCAAAGTAGTCTGTTTTGTAACTCAAAACAATAACAGATTTCACTTTCTAAACAATACTATCAAGCAAGTAAATTGATATTTTGGATTTTTTGCAACATTTTTGTTCTGTAGTTTTTATTCCTGCGAAGTATCACTGTGAAAGGTTATTATGCTACTGTAATTAAAATTTAGGAATTCAGAAATTGCAGAGCTATAGCTTGTGCATTAATCTGCTTCAATTTTTGTAATAACAATCCCTTTTAAGTATGAATCTTGTAATCTGAATAAATAAGGGAACTTCCTTTTAGCAACCTCAGCAGCTCCAAGGTGTAACTTCAACTCCTCGATTCCCCTAGCCCTAATCCTGGGGAATTCTGAGTTGAAATCCACGTATCTTAAAGTTGCTGAGGTTGGGAAACACTGTTGTAGCAAAAAAATGATAATGTAAAGCCCTAGGCTTTACCTTTTCACTATTAGCAATCATGTAATTAGGTTTAAGTCACAGATACATCTTAGGATTTGATAGGCGCATAGAAGAATATATGAATCCAAGAACTTTAGAAGCAATGTAATACTACAAATATGGGATGGTTTTTTATATATGTAAACTGGTGGCTTGTGAATGGAACTATGGATTTTCTTGGAGTAGATTTAACCATAATTAATAGAATCATAGTCTATCCTTACCAAAAGTTCTACATTTGATACTAATTCATGAACTAACCATAATGGTCAGGTTCACATATGCTAAAATGTTTGCCTAGATTGATTCATTGGGCAATCTAGCCACTAAGAGGAACTTGGCCAATGTCTTTATACAGATGCACATTCTAGTAGAATTCTGTTCAATTTTGTCTTAAATGGCTCATGCCAATACAATACACAATGCAAAAACTCAGCTCTGAACTTTGCTTTTTTTCAGCCTTTATGAAACCTTGCAACTGAGGCCAAACACTTTAGTTACTGTAGGCTTTCTACATCTACTAAACCTTGACCTACTGTAACACTCTACGGCGATTATAAGAGGACTCTCAAAAGATGACTATTTTAGCTTGCAAATCCCTGAAATGCTGAACTAACCATAGACTAAAGTATTTCATGTTTAATTCCTAATACTTCATCTATTCGTTAATGAGAGTTCTCCCTATTTAGTACTAGGGTAGGAAATTGATAAGGTTTCGATTGCCGTTCAGTGGCGTCTGACTCTTTGTGACCCCATGAACCAGGCCTCTGTCCCTCACAGCCTCTGGCAGTCTGCCGAACCTCATGCCTGTTGCAAGTTTTGATTATGTACCATCAAACAGTCATTATTCATTTATAGTGACCACATTGATTAATTTTGTCCACTACTTATCTAACTGATCGTTCTGGTCTTCTAATGGTGTACCCCATCACCAATGTAACTGATGGTCATTTTCTTCTGGTTCCTTTCATGGTATTTCAGTTACTCAACATACAGTAAGTCGGATACAATGGTAAAGGCTGCATTAGATTGCAGTTTGTCCATAGTTTTCAAATGAGCTACAATGGGCTAAGCCAAATGAATCAAAAACACTACTGACTTAACGTGTGCAAATCCAGCTAGCTTTAATGATATCTATAGTTATCTCTATATCTTATCCATCTACGGTGTCTGTCTGTCTGCCACGCAACAAATCATTTTAAATGCTTCCAAATCGGTTCCAACGCGCGCAATCCACAACCACCACGTTCCGAGGTGGCATTTTCCAGCATGCCGAGACGGCGAGCTTTATTTACTCCGACTTTTGGACTACCTTTCCCAACATGCCCATCGCACTGCAGAGGCAACCTCGCGTCACTCGCCGAGGGACTGCCGCCCCTTTATTTCTGAGGACGGCTTCCGACTCGTCGAAAGCGCTTTGCTGCGGAAGCAAAGCTTTCTGGGAAACGTAGTCCCTTTTCTCCGCGAGAGCGTGCTTCGCGCACCTGGGGCGTGTCCTGAAGGACTATATAAGCATCTGGAGGGTCGGTGGGCTGCGTTTGTCTGCCGCCTATTGCTTCCCTTTTGATTTTCTGTGGCGGGTCGTTGGTTGCCGTCGCCTTTTAAGGTACAGGGGGCTTGAGGCAGAATTTCTTCCGGAGCCGGATAAGCAGGAAGGGGGAGTTGAGCTGCGGGTTCGTGTGTAATGAGGGGGCGGCAGCAACGGCCTCGATACCAAGGAGCCTTCGCGGAGACTTTGAAACGTCCGTTCTCCGGGTAGTGATGTGCGAGGCGCGGACACCCCTCTACAGTTTTTGATCTGGGTTTCCCGCCCCCGCCTATAATTTTTCCTCTTTTCTTTGAAACGGCACCGATTTCCGTCCCCCGCCCCCTTGGAGGGGGTTCGTACGTGCCGTCCTCGCGGTGATGGAAGCGGCGGTTCTCTTTAAAAAAAAAAAAAAACCACCACCGAGACACCACGTGACCTGGCTGGAGTTTATGCCGCCATTTTTAATAGCTATCGATCCGGCGCGCGCCAAAACGGGGATGGGAGGGGGTGGTGGAAGGAAGGGAATGGGTCACGTGATCCGTAGTCTTGACCCATCAACAGCGGCCGTTGAGATTTGGCGCCGAAAACGCTGACGGGAGGCGAGAATGTGGCCTATTGTCTCCTCAGGAGAAGACTTTTTCCCATGGGAAGGGGGTTGGGACGTTTCCTCTCGCAGAAGAAACTGCTTTAAAACATGCTTGAAAAAACCCTGAGTTATTGGTGTTGGTGCCAGCCTGATGCTCCCCTGACCCGTTTGGGTGTATTGTGCAGCCTGGCTGTATTTTTATGGGATGGTTCCTTGTCAGTTGGTGAAGCTTTGACCACCCGTGGTTTCTTTTAGTCAGGAAATGAAACATGCTTGAGAAACGAAAGCTTCAAATGTAGTTGTGCAAAATACTTTTTTAAAGGTTTTGTAGTAATTATGTACATGCTTCTATTTCAAAGACCATATGATGTCCTTCGTGTAATTTGTTATTTAAAACTATGGGATATAGCAACTTATAGTGGTCCATGTTGGATTTTTTTGTCACTGGAGTATATATCAAATCACATATGATTCCTATACCTTGAAATGTATAGAAACTTTTTAAAAGTGTTTAAACCAATTGTGAGTTTTTAATTTTTATTATTAATGTTCATTTATTGCTTTGTGGGCAATGAAAAAGGTAATGATTTGTCGCTGCATGAGCCCTTAATAAAAATAGTCAACTTATCTGAAGTAGCATCAAGGATTTTTTTACAGCATGCTTAATATACTGCTGGTAGCCTAGATACTTGAAAATGTAATAAGTGCTTAGAGTTTGTGTGGCAAATGCTTTATAGCTAAACTTTGAAAACTGTTCCTAGCTTTCCTAACTTAAATTTTCAGTTTCAGGATGACAGAAGAAGCTTCTGCTCCCTCTACTTCTGCTGATAAAACAGAAAGGTAAGAAAATAATTGGATAAAAAGGAAACCTGTGAGAGCCAGAATAATGAACTAATTGAGTTCTTCATTCACTTAAACTGATACAGGTGTAGATTATATTCTGAACATTTATGGTGCTGTTGATTTTAGAGCTGGTGTGATATGGTAAATTTTTTGTGGAAAACCTTTGACAAGGTAACTGGAGGGTATTTTATTGTCCAAGCATAGAAGGTGCAGGTAGTTCTCAATTTACAACCACATTTAAGCCCAAAATTTATGTTAAGTGAGAAATTTGTTGAGTTTTGCCCCATTTTATGACTTATGGACACATTTGTTAAGTAAATCACTGCAGTTGTTAAATTAGTAATATGTTTGTTAAGTAAATTCAGTTTCCCCATTGACTTTACTTGTCAGGTTGCCAAAGATGGTCACATGACTGCAGACACTGCAACTGTCATAAATGTGAGTCAGTTGTCAAGCATTCACATGTAAATGACATGACCACAGGGATACTACAACGGTCATAAGTGTGAAAAATGGTCAAAAGTTACAGGTAGCCCTAAGTAAGTTAAGAGCTACCTGTAAAAAAGTGATATAAATTGATAATCCAGAGGAACACGCCTCTGCTCTGTGAGCTGAATTAGTTACCAATCTGTTTCTGGTACCAATCCAGGGTGCTAATTGCCACCTTTAAAGCCCTAAATGGCATAGAACAGGGTTATTTAAGGAACTATCTTTCTCCTATTATATTTACTTTATTCACCAGATCTAGTAGAGAAGGCATGCTGTGGGTCCCATCGACTCAGAAATTTTACGTGGCGGGTCCTAGGTGGTAAGCCTTTTCTGATGTGCCCTTGCACCCTTTAATACAGTAGTCACCAACCTTTGGGACATCAAGGACCACCATAATTTGAAATCCCGAGGCCCGCCAATACTAATTTTTTAAAAAGGTACACACATTTGTAAATTAATGAGCAGAGAACTTCATTTTTAATAATATAAAAGGCACCTATTTAATATAACAAAATTAAAAAAAAACTTATTTAATTATAAAATCATAAATGCTTATTTAACCATAACAAAATCTTTAAAGGTTGCTTAATTGTAGCAAAATTGTTAGTTGAATTATTAAAGTAATTGAAGCTAATTTAAGTATTACATATTTTAGTGTGATATTTGTTCCTGCTTGAGTGACAGACAGAGAATGGGAAAGAGAAACAAACACAGAGAAAGAGAATGAGAGAGACAGAAACAGAGAGAGAGAGAGAGAGAGAGCGACACACACACACTCACACACACAGAGCGTTCTGCCACTCCCCCTGCTACCCGGGCTCCTCTTGCCTGCAGGCCAACCTGCGGGCTGCTCAACACACCTTTCTCTGCAGCAGATTGGGTGGCTCCAAGTGCTGGCGGTGGGCGGCTCCAACTTGGGTGAAAGGGGGAGCCAACAAGGCCGTTTCACGTGCTAGCAGTGGACAGATCTGACTTGGAGGGGGGAAGTGTGCTGGCTGTGGGTGGCTCCGGCCTGGGCGTGGGTGGAAGCCAAGCAGAGCCTGCCCCATGCCCGCTGAGGTTTCTCTGGGCAGCCAAAACAGGGATGTTCCAGGATAGAAGGCCAGGTGGGAGGCGGTGGCAATGGGCTCGGCAGGCCGCTCTCAGCCCACCCAGATATTGCCGGAGACCACCAGTGGTCTGCAGCCCATAGGTTGGTGATCACTGCTTTAATAAACATCCTTCCCTTCAGCTTTCTGGAGGTTTCTCAAGACTTGTTTGTCTAATAGGCCTTGGAGTCCTAGGAGATTGGCAAAATATTGAGTTGGCTTTTGAATAATTAATATATTTTCACCTAATCTTTTTATTCTGCTTTGCACTTTATATAATGATAAAGTTTTTAAGATTAACTATATTCTAGTTTGTATATTTTGTTTATAAATTTTATTGTATTGACTACAAAACTATTGACTGGTTATATGAAAAGCTATGTAAAAAGCTATATTATGGAAAGACAAAATATATTTTCATACTTGCAGTATTGATGTGGACGGGGAAGCCAAGAGACTACTCGGCTTGGGACAAAAGAATTTGGTAATGGGAGATATTCCATCTGCTGTTAATGCATTTCAGGAAGCTGCTAGCCTTTTGTAAGTATTTAGAGCATTCTATAAATCTTTTTAAATGGGAGTAGCGGTTCAAATATTTGAGATTATATATAATGGGAGGATAAAAAATGTTTACTCAATTATAACTATAAATATGTTTTTATTAAGCATTTATTTTAGTCTTTCCTATTGTAGCTTGCTTTTGATCTGTTCTACATGATTTTAAGGTTTATAAAGAAGTTGACATGGCAAATAAGCAGGAGAATGGATTTTGTCTGTTGAACTACAGTGATATTTTTAACGGTCTTTACATTCCAATTCAGTCAAGCTGTAACAAGCTTTATGTAGCCAAGGCAAATGCATTGATAGTCAAGCAACAAATCCTTTATCTAGCACAAACCTAACTTACTCAGGCTTCTGTTATCTAATTCTTCACTAGCTTGTTTTTTATCTACATTGCAGTATGATTTAATATTCAGTGCAGGTCTTTGACTTAAGATCACAATTGAGTCCAGAATTTCTATTGCTAAGTGAGATATTTGTTGAGTGAGTTTTGCCTTATTTTACAACCTTTCTTGCTGCAGGTGTGAAATTAGTAACATGGTCGTTAAATGAATCTGGCTTCCCCATTGATTTTGCTGGTCAAAAGGTCACAAAAGATGATCACATGACATGGGACCCTGCAACCATCATAAATACATGCCATTTGCTGAGTGTCTGAATTTTGATCACATGACCATGGGGATGCTGCAATAGTCATAAGTGAAAAACAGTCATAAGTCACTTTTTCAGTGCTGTTGTAACTGAACGGTCCCTAAATGAACTGTTGTAAGTTGACTATCTGTAATTTGAAGTGTATGTTAATGAGTTACTTGAAATTGCTTATTATCCCTTAATACAATTTAAGTTAAGTTGAAGTAATTCTCAGAAAAATGGGAGAGTTTTTTTCTAATTTTTCTTTAGGGGCAAGAAGTATGGTGAAACAGCAAATGAGTGTGCTGAAGCTTTCTTTTTCTATGGAAAATCACTTCTGGAGTTGGCAAGGTAAGTTGATATATGCTATCACTTGACCAAATGAATCTTGGTATATACATTTAAAATTTAACCAGTCACTAATTCTTACAATTCTACTTATTGCTACATGCACGTGTGCTAGTTCAGTGTTCCCCAACCTTTTTGGCACCAGGGACCAGTTTCATGGAAAACAATTTTTCCATGAATCTGGGTGGGTAGGGGAGGAGGGGGGAGGGAATAAAGACATAGAAGAGCCTTCCTGGAAAAAGTCTTTCATCTGCTCTGAAGGAAAATGAGAAGATACAAAGAAACCTTCACTGGAAGAGGGGAGAAGAGACAAGACGATCCTAACTCAGCCTTCCAGCAAAACAAGTCAAAGACCCAGCATGTTGAGATAGTGCTGAGAAAACCAGGAGAGAGAGAATGAGAGAGAGAGATCAAACCAGCTAGATATTGCACAAGCTCAGCAGCATGGGAAAAGTTGCAAATGATTATTTCCCTTGGAGATGCAGCGCTTAAGGGGAAAGACAGCTTCTTCCCACCCTGCCCACTCCCTGGTTGCAAGCCAGGCTGGCATGTACTTAGTTTGCAAACCTGGAGAGCTGCCGATGAATGGAGTGCGTGTTGGATTGAGGTGCCAGGAGAGGAAGAGGAGGAAGGACGCAGAGAGAGGGAGTTGGGGACCCCTGCTCTAGTTCTTTCTATGCCACTTTATTTTCCAAAAAGGCCCCAGAATCATCTAATCTGTCATGTATTGATTAAATGTTTACAAATAATGTAAACTGCTGTATAATTCTTAATATGCCTAAAGTTACTGTCAGTGTCCCAGAATACAGATATTTTCATAAGTAGAAATAATACATATACACAAACACACACACATATATATACACATACACACATACTAAAGAATTGCTCTCAACTAAGTTACATAAATCATCTAACAAATTTCAAGATACCCGAATAGATCTTATTGAAGATGTGATATCAGAACCTAATATTTTTTCCCCTAGATTCAGTGTAGAAGTCTAAAATATTTGTGAACAATATATTTCTACCCTGTATCCCAGAAAATAAGTCCTAGCATGATTTTTCAGTATGCTCGTAACCCTACCCTCAAAATAAGCCCCAATTAATATCGTCAGCAAGATGGACACATTTAGTACTGTATTTCCTCCAAAATAAGTCCTTACCAGAAAATAAGCCCTAATGCGTCTTTTGGAGCAAAAATTAATATAAGACTCGGTCTTATTTTGGGGAAAACATGGTATTAAAAATTGGAAAGGGTATGGTTCCTTTTTGTTTGGATTGGTTTAATCTTGGATACCTCCATTCCAAACTCTTCTTTTTATTGAGCCATGCATTTACTTTCCAGAGTAACAGATGAAAGAGTGGTCTGATTTATGTGTTATGCTGTATCATGTGGTATTGAATTCTTCAGTGTTCCTAGATTAAACATGTAATTTATTAGCACTTGAGCACTGAACTAATTGAATAAAATATTAACGTTTCCATTAAACCCTGGTTTGTGGCACAATAAATAGCATATAGTCATGGTCTCACACATGGCCAATAAATCATTTCATCAATATTGTTCTAGAATGGAAAATGGGGTGCTGGGAAATGCTTTGGATGGAGTGCAGGTGGAAGAGGAAGAAGAAAAAACAGAAGACTCAACGGTAGAAAGCGCTGATAATATAGATGGTATGTAGAGCTGTTTTAATGCATTATAGAGATGCCAAGCTGAATATATTCTGAATGAATATGAGACATGAATTGAAATTGTAAAATTTAAAGTTACAGTGATTAAGATCACTTAAGTAAAAATTGTATTATTTTTTTGCTAAGTCAATACTTCTTTTAAATTAAAATCCTGCCACTTGTTCTTCATGGGAAATGGGTACCTATTGTTTTTTTCTTGATGAAAACCTTGATCTATCTGCTTGTTTAGTAACTACTGGAAGGACACTTTAAGGGAAAGTTTTGTTTAGACTAAACCAGATAAAAATTCCAACACTTCGGCTTGCGACCATTGTTGCAATGCTAACTAGTTTTATTATATAAGATTTGAAGTATAAATTCCATTGTAACCATAAATGAAATTCACTTAAGAGAGTGAATAATTGCATGTCAAATTTGCTTTAGTCCCTCAAATTTATGGTGTCTTTCTCTGCAATGTTTGGTGTCTCAAAAGAAGCTTGGCATCTCTTGCTTGGCTGTTAATTCTTGCTAGCACACAATTCATTGCTTAAGCTCAACTGCTTGCATATCATAAATGTTACAGAGGTGCTTGTTTTTAAGTTAAAAATAAGTATTTAGTATTTCGGCAGGAAGGTGTTAATGGGACATAGGGTGGAATGTGAAGATCTTTAATGCTTATCACTAAATTCGAAGATTTCTTTGTGCTTCATCTTCCTTCTTCATTTAGAAGAAGCAAGGGAGGAATTAAGAGATCAGGTATATACTACCATGAAGAAAAACGAATCAAGAAAAACTTCAGAAGAATCTCTGGTAGAAACTAAAGTTCAAGTGAAAAATAAAGATGCAGAAGTGGAAGAAGTTAGAGAAGAAAAGGCAGCTGTGAATATAGACGGCAATTTTGGAGAAAAAGAAATCTCAATAACCAAGCAAGTAGAAGATAGGCAGGAAAAACAAGTCCGTGAAATAACTATGGAAGATTCATTACAAGGTAGTACTGCTGCAGAAGAAAAGCCAGAAGAGATAGCTGGAGGAGAGAAAATAACAGCAGAAGAAACCCAGGAAGACATTGTACTTAAGAAAGTATTGGTTGTAGATAAGACTCCTGGGGAAGAAAAGCTAACAGGAGAAGACGTTGCAGAAACAGCTAGTGGAGAAACTGTGACTATAGAAGAAAAGCTAGCTTTACAAAAGATGGAACAGAAGGCAGAAAAGCTTGTAGTTTTGGCTGCTGGAAAGCACACAAATGTAGAAAATTCAATAGAAACATCAGCAAAAACTAAAGATGAAACATTAGAGGAAAAAGAATTTGTGTCTGCTGTTGATAAAGTAGATGGGCAGGCAGAAAAGGCAGAACAGACAACTGTGGCAATTACTCAAGAAACAGACATTGTTGCTGAACAAGAAAACGTGGATTTGAAAGAGGAAGAAAAATTGAATGAACCTTTGGCTTCAGGGGAAGTGTTACCTACAGCTCCAAATGAAATTACTTCTCCAGGTGTTGTTGAACAGTCATGTGGAATAGAAAAAGAAGAAAAAGCTGAACCTGCTCCTAAGGTAGAAAAGGAAGAAGAAAACGATCACGAGATGGGAGAGGGAGAAGGTAACAGGGATAGAAAATTCTTGTGGGTGGATTTTGTTAGAGTGCTAAGCCAACTAAAACTCCATTCAGAATTCTCTACCTTGACTGAGGGAAGGAATGAAACTAAGGAAAAATATAAAAATGCACAGAATAGCATAATTGCTCCGCCCAAAAAAAACAGTTAACTGATGGACATAACAAAACTATTGACTGATTTAGGGCTATTGTTAGCCTAAGCAGTAAGCCTAAAAAGCAGTGGCCATTAGAGAATGCTGAATGGATGTTCACTGCATGCTCTGATATTGCAAGATTAACTCAAAGCATAGCTTTCCTCCTGTCATTGTGTGCCAAAGCAGTAGGCTTGATCAGAGTACCATTACGATATCAAGGTTATATTTATGCTAAAAATAACTTGCTATCATCTAGAAATAACAAACTAACAAATTCATAATTTTCATGTTTTGCTTTCTACCTTATAATATGGTTTTGAAATTTTATTTATTCAGTTTTTAAGCAGTTAAATGTCTTAATAATTGCAGCTTTTTGCAAAATATAATTGACAAATATTAAAGGAAACATGTCAATAAGCATATTTCAGACATTGCAGAAACTTCAGATTCTAGTTCCTAAATGTTTTTTACAAAACAGATTGTATTTAGACATTTAAATGAAAAGAACCAGTAAGACACAGAAAGATACTGTTTACTTGCTCTGTATATTTTCTCAAGAATTGCAAAGTAAGTTGAATTATGGGAGCCATTGTAAATAATCCTCTCTAGAGAAACTGACCAATGTATTGAACTATTCTAAAAGTTAACTTTTATTTAGCGGAGTCAAGTACCTTTAGCTGTTTCCAACTTATGCATCAGAAAATCTTATATAAATGGAAATTGATTAACTTTGGTTTAAAAAATGGGAGGGGTATTCAGATTGAATCTTTGCTCTGCAGATATTTTTAAAATTAAGTATAAATGTCTTTACAATTATAAAATTGAATAGTATGCAGTTAGAGATTAGAAAGGCTTAAATAATGATGCTGCAAGAGTAGCATCAAATAAAATTAACAGTCAAGTAAATAGCATACAAGTAGTGTATATAAACAGGAAACTCTTCTTACAGAGACAGAAGGGTCAGAAGAAGATGATAAAACTGAAGAGGAGAAAGAAAATGATTCTACAGCTGAAGAAAAGGTAAAGTATAAATTAGTATTCAGATTTATTAAAAGCTGTTGCTGTTATATAGGAGAAAATTTATGTCCTATTAGTAGATAAACAGATGGCTTCCTCTCTGATAAGTCTCCTTAGGAAGTATTTTCTGGTTCTATGAAAAAGATAAACTTTTCTAAAGCTGTGCAAAATCTTCTCTTTATGTGAGTGTTTATTTCTGTGAGAAAGATTATCATTTTCATAACAATATTTATGGTTGCTATTAAGGGATAGGACATTTGTACTATCTGACTAATAAATCATATTGCTTTAGGAGAGTGAAGAAGATGAAGTTGGAAACTTAGAACTGGCTTGGGATATGCTGGAATTGGCAAAAGTAATATATAAAAGGTATGCCTTAGAAATTCTAATAAAATAATATCCTTAACCATACTACTGGTGAATGTTTTTACACTGTACTTTCTGGTTTGCTTTTTTGATCTAGGCAAGACACTAAAGAGGCACAACTCCATGCTGCTCAGGCTCACCTAAAACTAGGAGAAATTAGCATCGAATCTGGTAATTGACTTCATTTTGTACAGACATGCTATTTTCTAGTGAGTTTTGCACATTGTGACTATGCGTGAAAGCATGTCTGTTATTCATTAACTATCAACCTTTCAGTCATATTTTACATTAAAATTACAAAATTGAAGTAACAAACTATATTATGAATTGACAGTTGGATTGTTTATTTTTTTAATTGTAATTAATACAGATCTCTGCTTCTTAAATTACATGTAAAAATTACTGTAATTTTTTTCACTGTTCTAAAACTTAATTCCTAATTAAACTGATACCGGTAGTCTTCAGCTTACAACTATAATAGAGCCTCCCCTATCATGGAGTCTCCCCATGTGATAGTCATGAATTGTCACATGACCAATCTGATTTTATGACCTTTTGGCCATAGTTGTTAAGTGAATCATACAGTTAAGTGATTTCAGTTTCCCCTTTGACTTTGCTTTTTGGAAATGGGATCGGAAGTTACCAAATGATGATCACGGGACCCCAGAGTACTGCAACTGCTATAAATATATGACAGTTGCCAAGTGCCCAAATTTTGATCCTGTGACCATGGGGACACAGTAGTGGTTGTAAGTGTGAGGATCAGTTGTAAAATGTTTTTTCAGTGCTGTCATAGCTTTGGTCACTAAAAGAATGGTTTAAAGTTGAGGGCAACCTATACGATGGCTGAAGGATAGCATGGAGCATATATAGTGTCTTGTTAAACTATTATTTTCCTGGTTTGCAAAGCCATAATTGTACTCTCAAACTGAATCTACTTGTTTCAAATATATGTTACAATTCTTTTCCGGAACAAAAGTGAATATTTTTCTATATTGCTTTTAGTTGAGTTTGTCTGCTTTTGGGAGAATGTTTGTCATGGTTTTCTGTTGTCTTCTGCAGAAAACTACATGCAAGCTATAGAAGAGTTTCATTCCTGCTTGGCTCTTCAGCAGAAATATTTAGAAGCCTATGATCGTTTGCTTGCAGAGACTCACTACCACCTTGGGTTGGCGTATCACTACAACAATCAGTATGAGGAAGCAGTGCTGCAGTTCAGTAAATCAATGGAAGTAATTGACAAAAGACTCGGTAAATCAAAGCAGAAATTCTGTATTTTAATTATGTGCCTCCATTACTGTTTCATTTGCTCCAAGTTTCAAATTAACGTTAGTTGTAATTTGCCATTAGCTTCCTTGGACAACTTCCACAATTTCTGGTTTGGGTGGAGGGAGGACGTTTTTAGAGAAGTGAGTTTTCAGCTACAGAAGATTCTAGAAGGAATGAGTTATTTAGATCAGTTCTAATCCAGCTTTACACTTATGTGAAAGATAGGTATTTTGTTCTGGTGGATAATATGAATAGGGACTTGAAGAGAAGGTGATTGTGAAGCACTGAAAGTGGTTTTGCTCCTAAGTATGTGACTCAGTCGCTCAATACCTGGAGAAGGGAACAGTTTGATCCATTGGCTATATCAGTATATGGTGACATTGGACTTGTTCTCATCCCCTACTATTCAATGTCTGGTGGGATTTTAGAGGAAAAGCTCTAACCTGGGATGAAGTATCAATATGTTGGTACATAATAGCATATAGTCACTCTGGAGTTGTTGACTTGCTGCTTGGAGTCTATAAGAGACCAGAACATGCTTAAATTTCAGTAGAAGTTTGGTCTGGGATAGGATATACTTGTTCCCTGAGGGAACAAGTCCATGTCTTAGGTGTCCCACTAGTCTCTGCTACTTAACTGACAGGCAGGTGGAACCTATGTCCCGAAGACAAATTTTGCCTAGCTTCAACTGGTAGGTTAGTTGCAAGTCAGTAACAACTTATGCTGTTATTGATATGTCTTTAGTTTAGTGCAACACATTTACATGGGGGTTTCTTAAAAGAAAGTCCAAAATGCAGTGTCCCATCTACTTTTTAGCAATATCTGCTCTGGGTTTTGGTTGCTGCGATAATGATTATTGTCTCTCATTCAAACTTAGTCCATTGTGTATGCTTATTGAGCATCCCCAGCCTGTGTGAATTGAGGCTAGTAGAGTATTGATGCATTGATGGCAAATCTTTTAGAGACTGAGTGCCCAAGGTGCAACTCAAAAGCCACTTATTTATCGCAAAGTGTCAACACAGCACTCGCTCGCACCCCCCTGCAGCCATCGGTGTCTCCCTGTGATCCCTGGCGACCTTTCCATGCCCCCCGTGGCTGTCAAATGACATCCCTGTAACCCTATGGCTGTTGACGCTCCCCCTATGCCCCCTCGCAGCCTGTCTGCGGCCTCCCTGAGCTCACTGCAGACCGGATTGACACATCCGACCAGCGGTCCTTGTGTTTGACATATATGCATTAACATCTCATCTTAAAACAGAGGTGTCAAACTCAATTTCGTTGAGGGCAGCATCAGCATTATGGCTGCCCTCAAAGGGCTGTTTGAATGCAAGACTATGTAGCATACAGGTAGTCATCAACATAATCACAGTGCAGCTCAATATTTTCATTGCTAAGCAAAACAGTAGTTAAGTGAGTCGCACCCCATTTTACGACCTTTTTTGTCATGATTGTTAAATGAATCGCTGCAGTTGTTAAGTAAATCATGTAGTTGCTATGTAAATCTGGCTTCCTCATTGACTTTGCTTGCAAAAGCAAATCACACGACCCCAGGGCATTGCAACTGTTGTAAATTTGAACCAGTTGCCAAGCATCTGAATTTTTACCATGTGACCTTGGAAATGCTTCAACGGTCATAAGTATGAAAAATTGTCGTAAATCATTTATTTATTTTTATATTTTTATACCGCCCTTCTCCCCGAAGGGACCCAGGGTGGTGTACAGCCATTTTAAAAACAACAGGAACCACAAAATACAATAGACAAGACAAATACCATGTTTAAAACAATTAAAATTAATAAATTTATGTGACTAGAAATTTTTAAAAACGGAATATTTGACCAATTTAAACCGGATTTAAAAGTCTAAAATATATAAAATAATCATTTTAACGAGTGGAGAGGTAATGTAGATCAGCCCAGGCCAGCCTGAATAAACAGGCATGGCGGAAAGCATGGAGGTCCGAGATAGTACCAATCTCCGGGGGGAGGTCATTCCAGAGGGCGGGAGCTACCACAGAGAAGGCTCTCCCCCTGAGGGTCGCCAGCCGACATTGACTGACGACACCCTGAAGAGGCCCTTTCTGTGGGAGCGCACCGGTCGGTGGGAGGTATTTGCTGGCAGAATGCAGTCCTGTAGGTATAAGTTTCAACTGCCTACATTTTGTTTAAATGTGAGAAGAACTTAAATAAATTAACACCTCCAGCTACCCAAATACAGGTTTTCTTAATTTCCTACTCAAACAATTACACTGTGTTTTCTAAGCTATATAATGAAAATATTAAAACACTCCTGTCCCTATCCCATTTGAACTGGTCAGTGAAAGTTCAACATAATTGCAAGTCATGCCAACCTAAAACCAGACCCAGACCCCAACCTAGAACTAGAATCAGACTCAGAATCTGACCTGTAACCAACTTGGATTGGAGCCTAGAACCCAACCTAAGCATAAAATCAGACTCGGAACCCAACCAAGAACTAGCACATGACCAGACCTTGACTCAGAACCCAGCCTGGAATGGACCCTATAAACCAACCTAGAACTAGAACTAGAACAGGCTAGAACTAGAACCAAGAGGAGGATAAATAAATGAAGAGGAATTTTCTCTTTTTCCTCTTCAGGCTGAACTCCCCATGTTCAGAACCATCCTTAGGATCTTTCTATGATTTATATCCCAACTTCATATTTTACAGCTTCAGCTAGAAAAATTCTTTTTCTAGCTCCCTTAGCTCCCCTCTGAAGTGGGTTGGGCAGAGAGTGAGAGATCAGTCCAAGTCATCCTGATGATCTCTTTGTCACCCTCAGGCCTTCTTTTCTGTCAGAATCCTTCAAGGAAATATGGGGCCCATATTCAGGTTGACGAGAATGTGGGGTGCTTATTCTGAAGAAAAGAACCAAGAGGGAAAATTTAACATCAATTCTGGATACATTAAAAGGTTTTTTTTAATGAATTATGCACCATTAAGTTGTTTGCAAATCCTAGCAACTATTAAAAAAGTATTATAGGGACAATGGCCACAGCAACTAGAATGAGAAATAAAATGATAAAAATAGCAGCTGCAATATACTGTTGCTTCAATATATTAGAAGGGAAAAGAGGAAAAGACTGTAAAAGATCATCATCTGCATATTTCTGGTGAATTCTGGGTAGGAAACAGAAGTCACTGTAATCAGCAAAAAGATTAGAATTTGAAGGACCAATCTAAGCTAGTGCTCTGACTCTCAAGAACATTGTTTTTATATTGATATGTTTTCTAAGAAATGAGTAAAAGTCACTGTAAGGAACAGCGGAGTTGGATTTTTCCTTATGGCAGAGGAACTTATTTATCTTTATTTTATGAAAGTTAAATTATGGTTCATCTGCTTTTAAAAGCTATTATAATAGAAAGGAAAAGGTGGCTGTTAATAATTTATAGAATAGCAGTGTCAAGCAGGAAGCACTATACTATTCCAGGCAAATAGTTGTCTAATCTCTTCTTAAAAACTTCCAGTGTTGGAGCATCCTCAACTACTGGAGGAAAGTTATTCCACTGATTAATTGTCCTAACAGATAATTCATGAGACAGTGTTCTTTTGAATCCGTCTTGACTCCTAGATATTATTTGGGCTAGTTCCTGCAGTTTTCTTGGTAAGGTTTTGCAAAAGTGGACTGCCTCTACCTCCTTTGTAGGGCTAAGAGAACTCACTGTTTCCCAATTTCTAGCCTGGTGCCTTAACCACTACACCAAACTGCCTCTTAGATATGATGCTATTATTTGGGAAATGGTCAGGAAGTTTGATCACTGGCCAGAGAAATAATAAAAATAATGAATGGTAGCTATCTTGATTTGGCTTTTTAAAAAAAGGATATTCCAACTGGTGGGATAGGGATATCTGCACATTCCTGTTGCTTTCTGGTAAGGAAGCATAAATCATTGTAAAGCAGCAATAGGATTGGATTTGGGCTGATCGCTTATGCTAATAATTGCAATATGGTTTCCAAGGCAATATTATTAGGTCATATTTCTAATATTGTTTTCGGGGGAAACGGAGAAATCACTGTGATATGAATTGGGCTTACATGACCCTCTCAAAGTAGCATTAATCACCTTATAATACAATGTCTAATGTCTCTTATTATACTTTGGAGATTTTATTGCTTTGGTATGTGGCCTGTTATGAAAGTGATTTTAAAAGAACCATAGCATGTGCTTTTTATCTCCTAATGACTATAGAAGTTATTATCAAACTTCCCAGCTGTGTCTTTGGGTTCTTCTCAATTGCTGTTGTGTTTGTCCTGAGTTCTCCCCCCCCCCAGTCATAATTCTAGTGTGTATTAGTCTGCTCTCAGATCTCTATTATCATATAACTGACGATCCTTTAAGTTAGTTCCTGTCAGGAATATTTTGCCGGATTTGGGTGCGGTTGTTGATCAGTTAGAACAGGGACAATTGTTGATGGTAAAGGTGTTAACAGGGACTTTGAGGACAGCCTGAGGGAACTGGACGACAGAAAAATCTCAAGGAAAGAAACTCAAAACCAGCTTTCAGATGTTTGGACACATTAAAATGGAGATATAGGGAAGATGCCTGCAATGGCCCTAGTCTGGGCTGAAGGACAAGTGTGAAACTACATTTTTCACTCTTGTATTCAGGGATCACCAGGTGTCACTCTTCACAAAAATGAGTTTAATAGCCTAGTAAATAAACCAGCCCAGGTACGAATCTCAGGGTATGGATTGCTGAAGACAGCCAACAAGCTAGAAATGGCCATCCGAGTCTTCCTTTCTTTTCCAGTGAATTTATCCTGTTAATATAGGGGAAATAGAGCTGTTAATAAATTTGAATAAGAAATAATATGCCAGTGACAGCTACCTAGACTTTGCTTAAATATAATAAGGTAAACTTTCTTAATGGTTAGGATGTGTACAACAGAGCAACAGCTTATTTACAGAGGTTTGGGGTTCTTAATTTCCCAATGCTTTTTTAAAAAGGCAGCTGAGCAGCCATCTCTTCTGAATGTAAAGTTTAACAGGTTTGCCTGTATATTGATTGCAGAGGGTTGGTCTAGATGACCCTTGTGGTTCCCTTCAGTTCTATAATAATGTGTAATACTGTTTCTGAACTATAGCATTCTGTTCTCTCCGAGGGAGTAAGGCTTTCTAAGGGAAAAGAAAAAAGAACAATTGACATTTTATTTACTTCTGTTCTTTTCCCAAATTCTGTGCATGGACCAATCTTGTTAAACTTTTATTTAAAAAATTATATATTCAGTTCTATTTATTAAGTAATGAAGTTTTCTTCCTTGACCACCATTGCATGTTTGTATGTTTGTATATTTGTTTACTTGTTTGTTTGAAAAAAAATTAAAAAAGAAGTCAAGTGCCAAATTATTTAATTATTTTGCCTACAACACACACATCCCTTTCTCCCCACACCAGCACTTTGGTAAACTGCAAGGATTCTGAAGCTGCTTGATAAGACAGTGTGGAATTATTATCTCTTGGCCAATTTTTTCACATTAATCTCAGCAGGTTTTCTTTGCAAATCCATTTTTCATTTCACGCTGACTGTCCCTGTCAAAAGAATGGCAAAGTTTCTTTAACTAATGGACAAGAAACTGTTCATGTTTATGTCTCTCTCTTGTCAGGTTCTCTGAAAGTCGTGCTTCCCTTCAACCTTTTCTTTGAGTTTCTTAAATACACATTGAAATTTCAGTGTGTTGTCCTTTTGCATTTGAATGTCTAAGCATTATAAACTAGACCTTTGAAAAAGATGTTAAATAGGAAATTAGCACTAACATCTTTTGAAAACTGGAGCAGATTCACTGCAAAACAGCCAACTGATCTCAGAGGATGCATTAGTGGCATACTCATTCATTCATTCTCAATTGTTTCTAAACATTTTGGTTAGCTGAGGGTTGCATAATAACTGGAAAAATATCTTTTTTAAAAAAAATAAAGGCCTTTTCTGCCCAGAACAGTATTGAACAAAAAGAAGCTAAAATTGAGCTAAAATTAAACTAAAGTTGAAATTCATTTTATTGCTGTAGGTGTCCAGGAGTTGGAATGGGCAGTGATAAAAGAAGTATTGTTGCACAAACTTTGCCTCTCTCGTACTTTGCTTATGACTGTCTAAACTGACTAAGGCGGCAGCACTTATACCATAATGCTGCCTTCATCCTGTCATAAAAATCTTGGTTCCTGCAGATGCTTTTGATGACTACCTTTTCATTTTTCCCTTCATGCTATGCTGTGCAGTTTTGTGAAGCAAAATCAAAATGGTCTCCAGGAGTCTGTTAGTTTGTACATGTATTTTTCTGCAATTAACTTGATTTGAGGTTTTAGTTCTATTAATTTTCCCCTTCCATTCCAGTAATTATCTTAAATTTAACAAGGATGCATTCCAGTTTTTTTCTTATTCGTCAAAAGACTGAACTACTATAAATGCTTAATTTCTTTTTTGAAAAAGGCCATTTTTCCTATTCTGTTTCAAAATAATGCATAAATATGCAGTGCTTTTTTGTCAGAGAATGTAACAGAACGCAGTTCTGGCACCTTTTTTGCCTTAAATACAATAAATTAAATTTATGAAAGGAACTGAATATATAATTTTTTAAATAAAAGATTAACAAGATGTGAGTTTTAGCACCTTTTTTCTTACAAAAAAGCCCCCACACTGTAAATATGCAACAGTAGTGTTCTTACAAGGGAACAACACACAGTATACCCTATATTAAATGGAATCAAATTATAGTATATCTTAAAATCTAACTAACGAGTGACTATTTGTCACAGCCATTTCATTAAAATAAAGGAATCTGGTTGGAGATTTTATGCAAACTTGAATCTATGCACTTTGTAACTTCAAAGAATAACAGATGCAATTTCCTGACAAAAACCAATACTATTTGATATTGGAGATTAAAAACTTCATTTCACTTCTAATATTGAATAAAATATTTAATGAAAAAGTATTTAAAATATTTAATAAAAATGAAAATAATATATTAAATAAATTATTAATATTCAGTAAACTTGAAGAACTTGGAGACATTCCTTTTGTGCTTACATTCTCTATCTTAAGGAGAAATTTAAGAGAGAAAAAGACCAAAATAGGTTCTCCTGCCAGAAATGTCTTTCCTTGACTTTTTTTAAAAAAGGCTTCTGAATGTTTATTTTTTAGCAAAAATGGGGTTCTGCTCAATATGATTAAAGTAGAATTCCACATGTCAGTTTAAATGCTGCTTTATGGCACTCATATTACATACATACCATTGATTATTGTTGAATAGTATTAAGAATTATATTTTTCAATTACATTTACATACTAGATCTGTCAGTGTCATTCCTTTTCTGGAAAATATTTAATTGCAGACATAGAAGTCATGCAATTTCTACCACTTCCTTAGAGACAAAATATAGTGTCAATATATTTGGACACTGAGGAGAACATTTGATGTGGCTTTATTCTCAAGACACTTGTAGTTTTTTTAAAAAAGGTAATTCACACATGCTGCTGTTCAAACCAAATTATTGTATTATATACTCCCTGCTAAATTTAAAAAAAAGATCATAAGCAATTCACTTTGCCTTCACACCTCCTTCTCCAATAAGAAAATAACTGCCTTCACTTACAGAAAAATAATTGCTGTTATTATACTTATAATATAATATTATATTGTATTTAATTGTATATTAAAATATTTGAATTCCCTTAGACATTATATGTATTAAACAGAGTTAGCAAATATATTTTACATTACAAGGAGTACTAAAAAAAGAAGGAACACGAGACAGCTTCCGGTCCTGGAGGCAACAGGACGTGAGAGAGTGAGCTCTGCCTCTCACGCCTGAAACCCGCTTCTTGGG
>JANHFO010006637.1:36435-49941 GCA_032468095.1 Pareas carinatus | reverse complement strand
AGGAATTTGTCTTCAGTGAGCATGCTCAATAGTATAGTATCCTTATGCTGCTAAATTTCAACATAATCCTGAATGGACTGGAGAAACCAATTTGATATCTAGAAGTTGCCCAACCCCAATATAAAAATTCAGGTTTCGGTGTAGTAGCAAATCCCATTTTTCTCTTTCTCACTTAGAGAATTTATGAGTGAAGAACTAGGGAATTCACTTGGACTTAAAAATATAAATTGGCTTTTTAAAACCTGCGTTCAATTGCAATATGTAGGACAAATAATTAATTTTGTTTATAAACTAGAACTCCCCAATACATTAAGTATAGACAAAATAGCAGGCAGTTTAGCACCAGCTTCATTTAGTGACCATTCACAGTGATGATGAAAAAAGAAACTTTACGACCAATCATTACTTTTATGATAAACATGTAAAGCAAAGGAAAGCTGAAAGAAGATTGTAAGCTCAGTTGTGTCCACTTAAACTTTACAGCTCAGTTGCCTGTTCCAGTCTTCGCTAAACGAGGACTGTAAATCTGTACACTGGCCAACTCCTGGCAACACTGGATGGTTCAAAAGAAGATATGGCAATTATAAAACGAAAAGCAATGCTATAATGAAAGAAGCAAAGATGAATAGCACCAAACAAACTCCCAAACCTCAGAGCGCTAAAGTTTTCCTAGCCTGAGCAAGGCACTGGATCTTCAAGGTCCTTTGAAACACTAGCAGGGTTGGGCAGGTTTGATCTCCAAGTGAAGCTCATTCCAGAGAGAAGGAGGTGTGACAAAGGAGATATGCTTCAAAGGTCCTGAAATTTAGCATTATTTAATTGAAGAGGGACCTCAAGCACACCAAGCCTGCAGATGAAAGCTTCTGGGCGGATACTATTGTGATCCCTCAAGAATAAAGTGCTCTGTTGTTCTCTCACTTTTTAAAAATTTTTTAACAGCAAACAAACACATAGAAGATAATCCAATATCCAATCAGCATCCGCCAACTAGATAAACATATTATCTATCATCCCTTAATGCTAATATAATCATATAATCATAAAAATTAACACTTGCTCCTTCCATCTATTAGAAGAAGAAAAAAGTTTTTCTATTTATGTACATGTTCACATCAGCCATATCTTGATTTATCAGTACTAGTCTAGATCAGTGGTTTTCAACCGGTGGGCCAAGAGAAAATTTTGGTGGTCCACGGGAAAATCTGTAGATTATTTGGATTTTTTTTGTATAGTTGTATGTTTCCTGCTCCTGGGGATGGCAGACACAGTGAGGCACAAAAGGCACACTCTGTCTCTCATTCACTTTCTCTCATTCTCTGTGTATGTATCTGTCTGTCTATTATCATTGTGTGTGTGTGTGTGTGTGCGCGCGCGCGTGTCTCTCTGTGTGTGTCCCTGTCTCTCATTCTCTCTCTCATTCTCTGTGTGTGTCTGTCTATTATTCTCTCTGTCTCTGTCTCTCTCTCTGTGTGTGTGTGTGTGTGTGTGTGTCCATGTCTCTCTCATTCTCTGTCTCTTTGAAGCAGGAACAAAAATCACACTAAAAATGTGTAATGCTTAAAGAAGCTTCAATTATTTTATAATAATTAAACTGATTTTAATAATTTTGCTATAATTAAACAACCTTTAAAGATTTTGTTATGATTAAATAAGCATTTATGATTTTATTATAATTAATTATGCTTTTTTAATTTTGCTATATTAAATAGGTGCCTTTTATATTAATAAAATGGATGTTCTCTGATCATTATTTTTCAAATGTATGTATCTTTTTAAAAAAAATCATATTAGTGTAGTCCGCAGGATTTCAGATTATGAATTTAGTGATCTCTGAGGTCCAAAAGGTTGGCAACCACTGGTCTAGATTATACTTCTCACTTTTATTGCTTTTACAGTATATGTTTTAAAGTTTACTTTTAATCATCCTAGATATTTTTCTATTATTACTTCCATATCATATCTCCACTAATCTATCATCTAATTCCCCTTAAAAACCAATTTTAAGCTTCTATATATTTTGCAAAGTCACCATCATCTTAATCCATTTTAAGCATCTATAGCAAATTTATCATTTCTATTAAACCTGTTTTAGACATAACACATCTTAAACATTGACTGTATTCTCCTTTTGTATTCAGTCTTAAACATTCTAGTTCATTTCAAATTTTATACATCAGTCTATATCTGTCAAAACACAATAGCAAATTTATCATTTAAACATTAAGTATCTTCTCCTTTTATAAAACATCCAATATAAATCACTACCCAATATAAAACTTATCATTCTATTCTATATGACATTTTTAATCATGTAATTAATCACTCATGTCCTAATTTACCAATGAAGTTCTAACTTTCATATGCATTTTAATTACCAATAAAATTCTGAGTTTCATACAGTTCCTCATTTATGATATTTGTATCTGTGGAAATTTTTTTCCATATCTTCCACATCTGAGTCTCTTTTTTATCTGCATCTCTCAATCTACACCTCCTTTCCTATTTTCCTCCAAGCACTCTCAAATTTTTCTTCTGAAATCTTATGTTTCTTTAAAACTGGTTTATATGTTCCTTTTCTTTGCTTGCTTCTTTGTCCTACTGCACTTATGTTCATGGGGGTGGTTGGTATTCTTTTTAACTTATTACATCTTTCCTTGATGCTCCTTTGAACCTTTGAGTAATAATTCAATTTCTTTCTATAATCACATCTCCAACAACTTGCTGCTTTTCTTCTGTTCTTTCCAATTTGTCAATGTGGTTATTATCCATGCTACAATCATCTATCTTTTCTTTAGTTGCCCTTTTTCTTTAGACTTTTGCATACACCTGTCATCCAATTTTTGTAAGATCTCTTTAAAATTAGCTTCTTGTAACTTCATAAGTGTCATTAACATCTCATGTATACGTTTTGCCATTTTTGTTGTCATTATTATTATTATTATTGTAACAATCACTCCTTAACATATTTCCCTTTCTTAACAACAATTTTTGGAGTTTAGTTTCTGTGTAAATCCAAATATATCCTTTCTCATTTGAATAAACACTTTGCAGTTGCTTCTCAAGATCAGATCAGCCTTTTGCTCTCACTTTCACTTCACCACCGGGTTTTAACTCTTGTTAAAAATCTCCACCAACACTTTAGGAATTTTTTAACAGTCTTGCACTATGAAAGTAATATCTTTTTATTTTTAAAAAAGATAGAAAGTTATTTTCTCCTTTCTAGACTCTTTATTTCAGTCCGATACTTTTTGTTTTGTTTTTTATCAGTAATCTTTTCCGTTTTCAGTCACCATTTTTTCCCTTCTTTCAGGTATCAACTCTTTTTAAATTTTATTTTTAATTGGACAGGATAGTCCTTTAAGATAGGATTTTAGTGTATCAGCCAGATGGCTAGATGTTGATTTGAGGCTTTTTTGCAACTTGCTTCTAAGCCACTTCATTCTTGCTTCCAGCTTATCTGTGGCTAAACACTGCAATAATCGCAGCCCAGCATTATAGACCTTTTGAGGGGTCCCTTCCCAGTCCCAGGGTGGTCGCCAACTTCTCTGAGACTGTGGAACATTCCCTCTCTTTGTTGCATCTCCGGGGCAACTTTGGGGTCGGAACCAAGCATGGATCCAACCTGATCTACAACCTGTCAGGCAGTTCAGCTCGGAAGCCATCCAAGTCTGTTGCCACACCGTCCGCCGGAAGTCCTGCTCTGTTTTTCTCGTAGACTGTTTGGTATCTGATCACAAATTACCCTCTTACACATTTGATCAGGAAGAAATTTTTTTTTCAAAGGAAACGTACCTTGAGCTGCTGTTTAATACCATTGTGATTAGTATAATTTAACACTTAATAAGTTTATGGCCCTATGATTGCAGTGGAAATGTCTGTGGGAGTGAGAACAGGCTTCATTTTGAGCAATGCCTTTTCGGCTTAATCCTGGGCATGTTCTTCTTTAGTCAGTAGTCTAATTCAATATTCAAGGCCTCTCCTCTCCTCTCCTTCTCCCCTCCCCATTCCACCCACGTACTTATTCTACAGTGTTCAATGTGTTGGATTGCAGACTTAATATAAAAGAGTGCTTTCTTGAAACCTAACAGGAAATCCTGTAGGAAAGATCACCAAGACCCAGACAATTAACAATTGAAGACCATTATGCACGCACATGCCCACACGCACGCATGCACGCACACCCACAATAAAAAAATTATGCAGTGGCTTCCACAGTAACTTACTACTTTATCAAAATGATGATTGGTGTCACACCATAAGCTTCACTCCTTTGGGACATACATATGACGTTGTGACACATGTAGAAAAGCGCAAAACAGTTTATGTTATGGTTATACGAGTTGTGGTCCCTTTAAGAACCCTACAGGCTGGTTTACAAAATGATTGGCCAGCTGAATCAAACTGAGCCACACCTATCACAATTAGCCCAGGACCCAGAGCATATAAGCAGCAGATCCTAATTCATTCGCTCTCTCGCTTGGTGACTCCTGCTGTGTAATATACGTCTCTGTATCGGTTCCTGAATTGCTGTTTATTGCTGGCCAACTTTGTTGGTGAAGATACTGCATAAACAACTTACTAACTTGGTTAGTAGAAGGATTGCTTGACTGTGGTTTTTGACAACTGAACTGTTGGTTTTGAGTTTGGACTGCGTTTTGCTGTTCTAAGTATAAAAGCATGTATACTTCATTGCAGTCTATGCTTGTGTTACACTGCTACCTTTCTAGTACAGACATCTCCGTTCTGTGCACCATCCTTGCAACCAAGGAACCTGCTTGTGGCCAACATTGGTTATAAGCCAAGGGTGCCTTGTCAGTCTGTCAGGTCCTGGGGTTTTATTCGTTTTTTTGTTTCTTAATGGCTTGCAGGATCCTGGTGTCCTCTTCCTCCCTTTTTTCTTTGTACGTGAGCTTTTGTAATCCAATTGTTCACTATTAATTGTGTTATAATCTCCAATTATACATATATGTTGAAATTGTAGCTCTGCCAATTTAGCTGGCCGCCATCAAAACTGGATTCGGGGATTGCTGCCCTTGCTGGCTTCCCTACAGGGAGATCCTCTGAGCCTTAGCGGGCTCTTGGAAATGATGCTAAAGTTGGCTCGAGGATCCGAGCTCCAATCCCTGAGTTGTATTGCCGCAACTTCACCGGAAGGCAATCACTAAACCAAACTTAATTCACCTTGAAAAAGCTTGGACTTATAAAGACATCATGGATTCATCAGGGAATTTAAAATTAAGGGAGGAACTTAAAATGCAAGGCATCGATCTCTCCTGGTTAGAATATCTGCAGATAAACTCCAAATTCACCCAAGACATTAAAAAACTGGGTTTCTATAAAAAATCAGAATTCGCTAAATTATTGTAAGTAATGACACAAAATTGGTTAGGAAAATTTATAATTATCTAACCATGATAAAATTGAAAAAAACAAATTAAAGCAATATGCTAAAATGGGGAACTAATATAGGATGAGTAATTAATCAAAAAGAATGAGACTATGGGAGCAAAATTACAAGATAACCAAATCCGCTGCATACAAAGAAAATCTTTATAAATGTCTTTCCAGTGGCACATGTCCCCAAATAGATCGGCTAAGATGACAAAAAATAACTCCAATAAATGTTGGAAATGTAAGACCGAAATACGCTCTTATTTCAACATGTGGTGGACATGTAAACATGCCAAGGAATACTGGGGGGAAATCAGTGACTGGCTTACACAAATAATAGGAAGAAAACTAAAGAGGAAGCCTGAGCCGTTTTTATTGGGATTGATGAATGAGAATTTAAACAACAGAAATATTTGGTAATACACATACTTACTGCAGCAAGAATAACTTATGCCCAACATTGGAAAGATGGAGTGGCACCAGAAGAAGAAGAGGTAATATTCAAAGTTTTAGAATGTGCTGACATGGACCGTCTCACACTAAAGTTAAAATATAAAGAACAAGCAAAATACTATGGATCATAACTCGAATTCTATATATGGCTAGACCAATGATGGAAATAACTAACTACAGGTTAGATGGAAAAAGGGGAGCTGACAAAGAATGAATATAATAAACCACCCAAATCCGCAATGGACAGAAGTAGGAAAGTAGGCAGAAGATGGAAAGGGAAGGTGGAACTATAAAAACCGTGGAAAATAAAGAGGGAAGAGGTAGAAGAATAGAAGGAGGAAAGAAAAATAGAAGGAAGGAAGAAGGATAAGAAGGTAGGAAGAAGGTTAGAAGGTAGAAGACAAAGATGGAAAGAGGTAGAAAAAGGTAAATAGCTGGCCATAAAGAAAACAGAAGTAAGACAAGCATGGAAGAGGTCCAGCAAAAAAACTAGGCTAGCAAAGGGAAGAGTTGGGTGGAAAATTAAAGCAAGTTGGCAATAGAGATGCCAGAGGGGAAAAGAAGGTTAGAGAAAGGAATGAGTGAAGGAGGGAAAGTAGGTAGGAAGAGAAAGAATAAGATGCAAAGAAAGCTAGGGAAATCTAAGAGAAGGGGAAGGATAGCATACTAAGCACCCAATGTACAGAAAATAAACCAAACCAAGTTTCAAAGCAAGAGAAGTTATAGAAATTAAGGATTAACACTTAAAAGTACTGTGGTCTTGTAAGGTTATAAATCATATGAATATATAAATTAAAAAGAATGATGCAAGCTGTTGATGAGTCATACAAATAAGTCGATGATTGAAAAACATGAAACCATAGTCCAAAACAAGGGAAAACAAAATGGAAACACAAACAATAAAATCTTATAGAAAACGTATAAGGAAGGGAATATAAGATGTACTGAATGAATAAATATCGTGTAAATAATGTGAATATGATGTAATGGCATGGTTTCTAGTTTATATGATATGAATGTTGAAAATCAATTTACAAATTGAAAGAAAACAAAATGGTCATGTGATCACAGAGATGGGAACTTGGGTTGCAAGTCCCTTGGTGGGACAAGTGGTGGTTAAAAGAGTCAGTGGATCAGTTGACAGAAAATTGAACAGTTGCTGTTCTTTGATTTTGTTGGGGGCGGGAAATGTTTTTTGTTATTCTGTTCCAAGTGATGATACGGCTAAATTAATTTAATTGTTTTCACAAAGAATACTAATGGTTCCTATACTGTCACCTTTTTTCAGTTATGTTGACTGAGCGACTAAAAGCAAAGGGAGAAGGACCAGCTGAAGATGAAAAAGAAATAGAGGAACTCAAGGGCCTGCTTCCTGAAATCAAAGAAAAGATAGAGGATTCAAAAGAGTCTCAGAACAGTGGAAGAGTGACTGAACTGGCTCTGAAAGCAACTCTAGTGAGTTCCATCATTGTTTCTGTTGAAATAAATTGATTTAAAAATGTTTGTATCAAGGTAAATAAATGTATGTGCCTGCAGGATGTACTTTACTATGAAAAATTATTAATAGGTCTGAAACCTAAAATCTGAAGAGATCATCTTTAATATCACAGTGACATACCATGGATCTTGATATTTGAATGCAATAGGAGATAAATGTGTTTCTGTAGATCTTTTTTTATAATTGTCACTGAAAACAAGATTGGTTTGCTAAAACTGAAGATATAAAGATTTACCTTTTAAATGATCTTGCAATATTTGTTTTTAAAACTATTCAGATGTGTTCAATAAGTCAAGAGGTAGATTTCTGAAAAAGTATTTTTGCCCTAATCTGTTTATTTTTTAGAGTTTCAGTAGCTAGAGGTTTTCTAATAGTAGCTTAAAAGGAATTCTTTCTTTCCAGGTTGGTGGATCTTCCAGCTTTTCACAAGTATCTGAAAGTAGTGCAACTTCAACAGTAAGTGACACCAACAATAGCAAGTAGCTTTACGCCATTATGTTAATATTTCATAGAAACTTCCTACTGTTTCTGTAATAGATTCCAGTTGGACACAAAACTGATGGAGCTACAGACATCTCTCATCTTGTTAGGAAAAAGGTGCGTATTCCAAATAAATGCAATTCTTACTGGCTTGTAGCTAATCCTGCAATTAAAAGGTTAACTCATATTATTTATACAATTTTTATTTATCCTGCATAAAATCCTTTCCACTGGGAGCCAGTCAATCTGGGAACCTCTTTAGTTTCCTTGATAGCTTTGATGTTTTTATGCTGCACAGCACCTACCTTATTAACCCTGTTTTAATTTCAAAACTTGATTTTGTGAGTTCTCCAGACACTTCACCTTGGCTGTGTTAAGGATCTGCAGAAGCATCCATGCTGATCCTTCAGAGTACAAACATAACATCCATAGAAACTGAACTTAACAGCCAAACTTCCAGGCTGAACTGGGTTCTGTTGTTTTAAATGGAAATGGAAAACTATTCACTAGCATTATTCAATTTGGAATAAACTGCTAAGCTATCTTTGTATTGTGGAGTCTTTGTTTGTAGATGTTTGATTTTGTTTCCTAGTCACTTGATAAAATATCTGCAAGTAAACAAGGACTCTACAGTTTCCACCCTGAGCTACATATATTCTCTTCTATTGTATGTTAGGACTACTATATGACTTGCTGAGCAATATAGCAATTGCTGAGCAATTGATATATTAATTATAATCAATTATTTAATTATTCTTCTAACTAAATAATAGTTATCTCCTTTTTTTGAATTGTCAGTCTAATGTTAGAATTCTGGTCCTATATTTTTGATCTTTAGAATAAATAAGCAGGCTAAGTAACTTGAAGGTAATTAGCCCTTTTAGTTTTCAAACAGCTGAAGAGGCCCATATAGATATTGCATGTTGTTTGTAATCCTGCTTAATTTAAAGCAAATTAACAATTGCTATTTAATAGCATATGCATAATGATACTAAATATTCTTAAGATTCACATTTAGAGTTCTGCTTGATGAAGACTAAACAATTTTGTCTTCAGAGGAAACCAGAGGAAGAAGCTCAACAGGGAGACAATGAAGCTAAGAAATCTAAATCAGAACCAGCTGTCAATGGTGGTGGTGATACAGCCCCCAATGGAAATGATGAGGTTGCAGACAAAATGGAACAGGAGGTGAGCATTTCAGTCAGGGTTCATATAATTTTTTTCTTGCCTATGTTTAATTGCTTTTTGGTTTTCTCCCAACATCTTGAAGTTGGAAATATATCCATACTAAACACATATTGATGTATCAGATCTAAACAGAAAACCTAATTTGTTGTCGGGTGCAAACAGCCAGACCTCCATACACATGCAGAGGTCAGGCTAACTAGTTTATTATGTTCTGCCTGTCAGGAATCTCCCCAGTCTGGCAACCTACCCTTGAGAACAATTGCATAAAACCAATAAATTTAGGGGCCTTAGCCCTTTTGCAGTTGTGCAATGACTTCCAGCTAACTGTGCTTGATCTCTTCTCCCTGCCAGACTGCGTATTTCCCAACAATAGTATAGCAATGTATACTTCTGGATGATTGTATACAGTTATACATAGTTTGAAATAGTGAGCCTAGTTAAGTACTATAATGCAAGCATCTTATATCTGTATATTTTATGTGCAGCAAGATACTAAAGCAGGTTTATCATTATTAGATGTTAATAGCTTCTAGCAAATTGTCACAAACTGTATCCTTTTACAATGCATGAATTAATTAGTCTTGTGAAAGAAATATATTTATTAAACTTTTTTTCTTTTTAGACAGAGGGAAGACGGCAAGTTGAAACTGTTCTAAGTACCTTATTATAGTTTTTTAATATTGGACATGCTGCCTCCCAAGGATTTGGGTTTTGTATATAATGTATTTTTTCAACCTTTGGCAACTTTTTGTATTCAATAAAGATTGTACTCAAACATTAACATTGTCATTTTAAGATGTGTAAAATTAAATTTTAAAATCTATTCAGTTAGTGTTCTGGCTTCAAAATTTGATTATCTTTCTCACATGCAGTCAGCATGACAAGTTGCTTATTGTCTGACTTTTTACAATTAAAACAGAAGTACTGTTGAATCTTACCATTCTGGTACTGTAAGCTTCTCAAGTTTAAAGTGAGATAAATCTTCCAACAAGTCTAAGACCAGAATAAATTGATTGAAAATGAAAAATGTATGGCAAAGCTGTAGTGTAGATATGTTTTTAAAACTGTCTAGTCTAGAATTTGATACTTCCATTTATTTTAAAATTGTAGATTTGAAATTTCATAGAAACAAAGGATTGGGACAAAACCCCAGTTTAAGAAGTCATAGAAAAGCATAAAATGACTGACTAAAGGGAAACCCAGGTGGGGTCAGAAAGTTTGTACATAGTCCGTTTTGAAGGATTACTACCATGTACTCAAAAGAGTGATTCATAAATTGTCAAAGAAACTACTCAGTAATATGAACATACATTGAATCCTGATCCAAACAGAAATATAGCTTCTTAGATTGTAGAGTTTCATCAGTTTAACACAAAAAGATAAGTAGACCAATTTTTGTATTCTTCTCCACTGTTAATTAAGATTTTTTAGGTCGGTTTTACTTCCACTCATCAAAGTGGTGTCAGCATATCTGAAGCTGCTGGTGTTTTTTCTGGGAATTGGCACAATAATTCTTATATTTTTTTTCATATAAATTAAATAAGGTAATTTATGTAAAGCCTTGGACCGATCTGAACAATTTAGCTATTCTAACTTGCTTCCTGATAATATTATTTTTTCAATTAAAAAATTACTTGGCCCAGTTCAACATTTTTAAGAGCTGTTGGCATCTAGTGGTTCTATATGTTGAAGTCAGAATACAAACATTAGCTTTATCTTACATATGAGATTGATTGTTAGGTAATTTGAGCATTCTTTAGCACATTTTTTGGTATTAGAATGTAAATTGATATTTTCAAGTCCACAACCTTAAATTGCTACAGTTGAGAAGTATTGCTCTAAAAGTATTGTCTTGCAAAGTTGTATACAATTTTTATACAAATCTTACACAATAACTCCCTTGATTTCTGTAATTTTTAAATAGGTTTTTGTTCTTTCTTGTTAGCCTCTATTTCTTTGCAACACTTATTTAGATATATCTGTTTCTTGCTGGTCTTTGGAATTCTGCATTTATTTGAACCTGTCTTTCATCTGTTTCTTCAGCTATTTTCTATTCATAGAATACTTTTCTATGCCACCCAAACCAGAATCCAGAATCCAAACCAGAATCACAATAAAAATCAAGAAAACAAGTTTAGGAAGAAGCGTTTTTTGGAACACTTTCATTTGTTATGCTGATGAAGCATATCTTGAGTTTTTCATGGGCCCTTATAAAAACTGGATCTTACCAAATCTTCACAGCATAATCATGGAATATTGCTGAGATTGTATCTTTTTTGTTTACTTTAAGTTAAAATGCAACAGGTTGTCTGAGAAGGCTGCAATCAGCACCTGGTCTTGCTTTTTCTGAGGGAAGAAGTTAGATGGATATATTTACTTGCAGAATATATAGTTAATTTGATTTCAATGATGTCTGTGCAGAGTCATCTTTTAGTTTATAAGAAGAAGGTATTTTGCTACAAATGTTGCTTTTTCTTGGCAGAATTGTTCCTATGTCCTGGTTCATTTAATAAATCAAGGCCAGATTTTTCTGTTATTCATCATTTTAGTCACATGGTACTATGACATCTTTTTTTGTTGTTGTATAGACAAAACACTGCAAATCATCATAAATTCAATCAGTTTTGTTTCCTTTACATCTGTAATAACTGATTGGCTTGCCCTGGACCAAAATTGAAGAAATTCTGTCATTTGGGGATTGTATCTGAACACAAAAATCATTCTGTTAACAGTGAGAATTCCATTTCTTCTTTGATTTTCTTGTTCACAGTAAATTTGATGTTCTTTTAATGTGAAGTGTTCCAATTCAGTTCACATGATTTCCAGAATGTCAAAGCTCAGTTTTGATATTTCTGCTCTGATAATATGTTTGTCTTGATTCGTGTTCTTGACATTCTATCTATGGTATGCAGTAGTATACATATCTTTGCAGCACTAGATTCCTTTTTGCCTTCAGTCACATCCGTGACTGGAAGTCTTTTCAGCTTTGGTTTAAAGACATCAAAAGTACCTTATGCCTCATATTCCAATATTATACTGGTGGTGCGCTAGTTATGAATGCCCATTGGTTTTCTGGACAATACTGGAATGGATTCCTAGTCAAGCTCCTTTTTCACTAAAAATTAATAGTTCATAAAGAAAATGTGCCTGAAAGATTTTTTTCAAAATAATTGATCTTTTTTAGGTTTGTGTTTTTTAAATATTTCATCAGAATAACTGCAGAGCTACCTTCAAGGAAATAAGTCTTTAGTTAAATCTATTCCTAAGATGAGAGCTTGGTTGACTATACTATTTGAAGAGATTGATTTCTATGGTAAGAGCATTGAATTTAATGCAAGTTTCTTTTAAGAGAGCCAAACCTATCCATCTAACTTAGAACACCAAGTTAATAGTCCTCAACTATTGTTAAGTGGCCATTCAAAATTACAATAGCATCGAATGAAGTTATGACCTTTGCAGAAAGTTGCGACCCTACTGGGATGAGGAGGGCAGGAATTCCCCATCCATAGCAGATTTCTGCATGCCAGTGAGCACCGGAAGTCTTCCAGTATCTTCCCTATCCCGAGGCATCCCCATGCAATTGGGAAAGTCAGAATTGCAATCAAATGGGGCAATCCCATGGGCATCTCAATGACAGCTTCACTCAATGTCCAAGTATCAGATCCTAATTGTAAGTCAAGGACTAGCTGTATGGAAGTTAATAGATTTATTTTTATAAACTCAAGACAGCAAACATCCAGCACACCTTCCTGTTTTTCTCGCAATAATCCTGTGGGTGACTTGCTTAAGGTCACTCAGCCACCCTTTATGCCTAAAGTGGGACTAGAACTCACAGACTTCTGATTTCTTGCCTGGTAACTCAACCACTAGACCAATTAGAGTTGGTTGTGTTATTTTCTAGCAACTTGCATTATTTTGTTTTCATACAGTTTATTACATATTTACACATAAACCATTACATCGATTGCAAAATACAATACATTTTGTGCTGCCTTTGCAAATGTAGTTACAACATGTAATACCGTCATTAAAACCAGCGAAGCCATTTTAAGCTCAGGTTTGAATTCAAGTCCACTTAGCCCTGAAGCTCATGGAATTAGGTTCATTAGCCTAAAGAAAGACAATGGGTGGAAAATAATAAGATATTGAGTATCAAAGAGACTGAATATGATGGTAAGAAATACATTTTAATGACTTGGAAGGATACATTCATTTTCTACTCAGAAGAGGTAGTTAACATTTGCATAAATAGGAAGTTAACAAGTAAATCAAAAAGGAAAAATATCAGAAAAAATAAGTTTTTAAACACTATTTACCTTGATCACACAGGTATAAATCAGCCTTATTACTATTATTTATTGCAGATGTAGTTCCTAAGCAGAATGAACAGTATCATTTATAATTGCATATGATAATAAATCGGGACTGATCTTTTCAAGAACTTTTTTTTTATTAAAAGTTTTATTTTCAATATAACAAATATATAACAGAAAAAG
>JANHFO010006636.1:15769-30006 GCA_032468095.1 Pareas carinatus | reverse complement strand
TTTGGGGGGGGGGGGGGGGGGGGGGGGGGGGTCTGCCTCATCTGTCTCTCTATGGCATAGAAGCTTCTTGTCTTAATTTGTTTTAATTCTGTCTTATTATTTTATTGGTTTCTAACAAAAGTCCCCATCCCACCCCTAAACAATTTTGTTTTACTTCAAACTCAGTAGGTTTGCATTTTTTAAAAAAATATTTTTTGTCTCCCCGCTCCTTTTTTTCTTTTTCTTTGCTGTTTGGATCTATTTGGAATTTTCGTACCCTAATGTAAGGGGCCATAGCGAATATCCTGCTCTTTTTGTTTTGCTTTAATAAAAGAGAAAAGGACTTTCTAAGAAAAAGTATGATTTCTATTAAAAGTTCATCTCAGACAAAAAAACTTTGGATCATCTTATGCTTGTGAACAGCTGTTTTCAGCTTTGAATTATATCAAGTCTGACACCAGAAACAGACTAACAGATGACCTGAGATCTGTATGTGTTACTCTCAAATTTACAAAGTATGAGTCAAGGTTAGACAAATGATCAGCATGCATACAACAGCAAAAATCAGATTAATTGTTCAAACGCATGCCAAATGCAAACTTTTACCTTTCAATAAATAGCTATTCGTATCATTGAAAGCTCGCCAATGGCTGTGGGAGGGTGCAGAGCGTCGCCAATGATTGCAAGGGCACATGGGGTGTGTGATAAATATGTGGGTTTTGGGTTGCAGTTTGGGCACTCATTCTCTAAAAGGTTTGCCATTTTTGACAAGCGGCTGTCTAGTCTCTTCTTGAAAGCCTCCAGGGATGAAGCCCCCACAACATCCAAAGGGAACTCCTGTTCCACTGGTTGATTGTTCTCCCTGTCAGGAAATCCCTTCTTATTTCTAGGTTGAATCTCTCCTTGATCAATTTCCATCCATTCTTCCTTGTTCCTGACCTTGGGGGGCGGGGCTTTGAGAAATAGGTGGACCCCCTCTTCTTTTGGGGCAGCCCCTCATTTATTGGAAGGCTGCTCTCCTGTCCCCCTTGGTCCTTCTCTTCACTTAAACTAGCCACGCCCAGGTCTTGCAGCCATTCTTCCTGTATTTTAGCCTCCAGCCCCCTTAATCCTCTTTGCTGCTCTTCTCTGCACTCTTTCTAGGATCTCAACATATTTTTTATAGGGTGGTGACCAAAACCGGATGCCGTATTCCAAGTGTGGAGCAGGACGGGAAGTTGGGAAAAAGACTTATCAGCTACTTTGGTCTTTTTATTTATTTTTGTTTTTTTTCATGTAGTTGAACTCAGCCTTTTTGGTCTTTTTGATGCTACGAAATACAACCAAGGATTGCTTTGCCTGTTTGGGTTGCTGCCATACATGGATGGCTCATCTTTAATTGATTGTCCAATAGCACGCCAAGCCGCCCCCCCAGATACTGCTATTAAGCCAGGTTTCTCCTAATCTGTAGGTGTACCTTTGGTGTTTCTTGCCTAGGTGTAAGACTTTACTTTTCCCTACTTTGGATTTCATTTTGTGAGATAGGCCCATGTTATCCAGAAATGAAGCTCCAGAAATGATGCCTGCACTAAGGAGGGTGGATAAAGATGAAAAGTGAATTTCTATCAATTATATTTTTCCTCTTTCCCCACCCTCAGTGCAGGCATCATTTCCAGAAATCCATTTTGGCCAACATGGTGGTGATAATCAAGGGGAAGGGGTCTCTTCTTTCCTCTCCTCTCCTCTCCTTCAGAGCGCCTCCCGCAGCTGGCCACTGTGGATGGGGAGGTATTTGCACAGTCCTTTGCAACAGAGTCACCTGGGTGTTCACAGCAGAACCGACTCCAGGTCGGCAGAGTCTCCAGTATGGATGGAAGAGAAGGCCTGTAGCTCAGGGGGTTCAACGGTGGGGTCCCTGGGGCTCTCTGAGCGTGGTAGTTTCCATGCAGATGTTTCATTAACAAACTAGGTCACATCATCAGTGCTGGAAGGGAGGGGAGTTTGCAGAGTGGAGGAAGAGGCCTCTTGAATCTGCATTCTTGAGTAATGGACATCTGATCGCCAACCTTTCCTTCCAGTGACAGATCAGCTACTCAGCAGCCTGGAGGGAGTGGATTATCTTTACCTGGACTGAAGCGGCGTTACTGGCTCTCCTGTGTGATCCGTGTTGAGACCCGGATGGGGGAGCCGCTCCCCTCTCGGGCCCCTTACACGACCAGCGACTTCTGATACCATCAACGGTGGCGCCCTCTCCCGGTCCAGGCTGGGCGCACCTCACCAACGTGCCGTCTCCTCGGCTCACTAACCCATCGACGCTGCCCCGCCGGCGCTCTAGAGCGCCGGGAGTGTCCTGGCTTACGACCCGCGCGGAACGGTGGCCGCGCTCTCCGAGGATCCGAGCTGCGAACCGCCTCGGGTGCCGCGGCCCAACAGCGGGGCCTCCCCAACCCTCCCCAGGCACGCAGGCAGCCCTCCATTCCCGAGTCGCACGCCTCGCCTTCCCTTCCCTGCCGGCGGACCTGCTTTCCCCCGAGCGGTCCTGGGAGGCCAGGCTGCCCAGTGGGTCCGCCAGGCGGCCTCTCTCCGGACGCGTGCAGCCAGGAACGGGGGCCTGTTTCGCATTAGCCGGCCTGATCGAATCAGGGCTATTAGCGCGGCTCCAGGCGGCTCCGGATCCCGAAGGAAGGGCCGGAGCGGTCCTCGCCGCCCAGAGCCTGGCCGGCCACCGGACCTACCGAGGCGGCCGTCAGCGCCAGGGCCCAGCGTGTGTGCGCGGGGGGAGGAGGCGGAGCGAGCACCAGTGTTGCAGCTACAGTGGCCCCTAACAGGCGGGAAAGAATGGGTGGGGGGAGATGCTGGGCCGGGCGTCTTCCTGATTTGGCGCAGTGCAAGTCCCACGCCCCCTGCGGAGAGTGCTCTCTCGGAGCAGGCTAACAGGCGGGGCTGCTGCAGCCCCCAGCGGCCGTCCAGGGTGAGCTGCCCCCAGGTGAGCAGCCATTCCTCTGCCCGGGACCCTCCCTGGGAACCTCATCCCACAGCTGCAGGTGGAGGCGGTGGAGGGACAACTGGGTTTACTGCACACCCACCCACCAGGCAGCGTCTTCCCCTAGGAGAGGGGAGGGGGGAACCGCGAAAAGGCAAGGGCGAGCCGAGAGCTTTCTCTGAAAGGGAGGTGGGGGCAAACCTGTGCGGAGGTGGCCTCCTGTCGGTCAAGATTTCAGATGGCGGCCTCAGGGCGGCCCGGTCAGGAGGAAGTGGGAGGGGGCTGCTCCCATTTGCCTGCCAGTCTCGTGAGGCAAAGGGGCAGCGTTCTTCCCCCCCTTTGCTCCTCTTCCCTGCTGTGGTCTTCTCTCAATAAAACCAGCTGGTTTAGATCCATCAAGTTGTGCTCTTTTAAATGTTATTCCCCACCCCTCAAGTGATTCCACTAATTTCACTACAACAGATGTTGAGCTTGCTGGCCTATTCTTTGCAGTTTCTCCCGGAGCCACCTTCTTCTGGATGGGAACAATGTATTCCTGGGGGACTCCCCCTGTTAAGAGAGACGGGTTAAGCAGATCAATTAATGCTCCAGCGATGAGTTTAGAAGTTCCTTCAGAGCTGTGGGAGGAAGACCACGTGGACCCATGGCTTTATGAAGCTTTGGGCAGGGACTGGCTCATCTACACCTCTGAAAACCCTGAAAAAACCCTGCACGGTCCCGCCTAGGATGATCCTCCAGCCTGTTTTTGTTAGTGGCATCTCCTTCTGAGAAGGTTGAGCAGAAGAATTTGCTTCATTTTTTTTTATGAGGCACCTGTTTTTTTCTGAGTACAGAAGGGAGTGAAGTACTCCCTTTTTGCCTTTCGGTGCCCAGTCTAACGGCTTTAGCAGGCTGTCACTAAGCGATGCACTTTTTATAACAGCAAGAAGCCAGCAAAGAAAGAAAGGGAGCCTCGGATGGCCATTTCTGGCTTATTAGCTATCATCAGCGAGTCAGACCCTTGGTGGGATTCAAACCTCAGCTAGGTGGTCTGTTATGCTGATCTCTTAGCCACTGGACCATGGGGTCTCCCTTCTTTGTTGGCTTGCTATAGCCAGGTCTCCCTTAACATAAGAACTGCATTTTTCATTTTTTCATCAGTTTTTTTCTCCTCTGTTGTTGGGGTGCCTCACATAAAGACTGGCAACCTCCAAGATTTTATCAACATCCACCTCAGCAGAGAATCGGGTGCAGGAGCCAGCCTGCCACCTTCTGAGGCAGAAATTACTTCAAGCTGCTTAGCAGGTTCCCAAAACAAGCCACGAAGAAGCTAAACCATGAGGTGTCTAAACCAAGGTGACTTCAGCTCGTAGAATACAGGGAGGGCTGACCATCTGGCCTGATGGGAGATTGACAGACCCTGGTTAACAAGGCCCTGGACAGTATAGTGCAGTGGTGGCAAACCTATGGCATGGATGCCAGAGGTGGCACTCAGAGCCCTGTCTGTGGGCACGCACGCTGTCATCCCAGCACAGATTTCTTTACTAGAAAGCCAGAGGGACACAGGCCTCCCCTCCCCTTCTCCACACACACCTGAGGGCATTCTGACATAACCCATCCTTCTGTTCAGCAGCCCAAGGGGAGCGCTTCCTCCCTCCCCTGTCTGGGGTAAGGCAGACGGCTCACATGTCTATGGTGAACGTGTGAGGAGAGGAGCTAGGTTGGAGGGGAGCATAGTTCACAGCAAGTAGCAGAAGCTGGGGGAGGCCACTGGAAGGCCCACAGCAGGCCTCATGTGGGCTGCAGAAGCTGGAGTAGGCTGGTGGAAGGCCCTTGGCAAGCTCGGGTAGGCCATGGCCGGTGTGGTGTGGGGGGGTGTCAATGGCCACTGTGTTGGCACATTGCAATAAATAAGTGAATTTTGGGTTGCAGTTTGGGTCCCTAAAAGATTCACCATCACTGGTGCAGGGCTTTAGGAGTCATAACTGGCACTTGGAATAAGCATCCTGGTAATCGAGCCCAAAGCAGCGACCCCCCACCCCCGCAGCCGCCCCACTAAGGATTTTCATGACTATAGACGCCTTTTAAGCTCCACTTCGGACACTGCATGCCACATGCACGGAAGGGCATCCAGGCTGCCCCCTACATTGGCTCGGCCTTTCTCCGGTTGATGGCTCTCCCCATCCCCCCTCCCGGACCGCGGAAAGACTTGGCCCTCTTCACCGGGCAGGTCTGGACTCGCTCGACATGTGCGGTACCCGGAAGAGGCCAGAGGCGGCAATTAGGGGAAGGCGCCGCGCCAGGGGCCAGGCTTGCAGCGACCAGCTGCCCAGAACAAGGCCGGGCGCCCTCGGACAGGCCAGCCCCCTCCTGCCGGCTCTTGGCTTGTCCCGCCCCGCCCCGCGGTGGCTCGAGCTGCCAGGGTACCCGCCGGGGGCATGTGCTCTGCTGGGCGGGGGCGCGGGGCGCTTCCTGCAGTTGCGAAGTGTCTGATTGAGGCAGGAGGCGCCAGCCGCTCCCTCGGGAGGGCAAGGACCCCGCACAGGGCCGGGCTAATGCAATCTGCGGCCGACGCAATTCAATTAGCCCCGAATTAACCCAGCAGCAGCAAAGCAGCGAAGGAGGGAGAGCCAAGGGGCCCAGCAGCACGCTTGCCCGGAGGGAGGGACGGGGAGATTCCCTGGGAAGGAAAGGGTGCTCTCTCGGCTCGCTTCTGCTGCTAGAGACCTCCGAAATTGGGACGGTCTTTGGCCACGCCCGAAAGGGGCAAAAGCAAGCGGGTCGCCCGGCGTTTTCCTGCCCTCGGGAGGTAGGCACGTGCCCCGCCCAGACGGCCGACCGAGAGGTGCCCCGAAGGCCTTGGCGGGTTTGGTCGGGGAGTCGAGCCCGGTTAAGGCTCGCCCTCCTTCCGTCTGTCGAAGCTTTCCTTTGGCCAATAAAGACACCGCCATCGGAGGATTGAGACGCGGCCGACTGCAGCTTCTCTGGAAGTCCGTCTCCCGGTTCTCCTCCGGTCCGAATACGCGACCGGCCGGCCTCGGTGGCAGGCTTCTAGGTCGGTGAGGCCCCCTGTACTTCCTGCCCTTCAGGTTCTGCTGAAGGACCCCTCCCGATTCTGCCTGGCCACCGGGCCGCCGCTCGCCCTGACCTGCGAGTTCCGGTGACCAAATGCCGCGCTTGCTGGTGGCGGTGCCAACCGTCCTTGCCCTCCTTGTCCACCCTCGACAAGGGAGGGGAGGCGCCCTGGGGGCGATTCTGCTCCCGGCTCTTTGGCTTCCCCCTTAAGGTGCCTTGGTACAGCTCGGCCGCAAAGTCCTTGAAAGTTGCGCCCTGCGAGCGACTTTCCTTCCCAGCTGCCCCCGAGAACCACTTTAATTCCTGTCACGGGGATCCCTCGCTCCCTTGACACAATACCCTGCTGCGGGGGCTGCGTTCCCATGATTCCTGGGACTAGCTTGCGAACAGAGGATTTATCGTGTTGTGAAATCCAGGTGTGGAATTAGTAAGGTTGTGCGAATCAGGCTTTCCTGTGGAGCCAGAACAGGCTTCTTTGCTGTGCCGGGAACGGACCCGGGAGCGTCAGTGGTTGGCCCGACATTGTGTGGACGCCGCCGAACCGTCCCTGTCTGGGCTTCGTAAGGGAAGCTGCAGGAGGGGAGAGGTGGATAATCTTAAGCGGCCTTTTTCTGGGCCCGAGTGGAATGCTTCCTGCTGGGGGGGGGGGAGGGAAGCCGCTGTCCCTGGACCCTCCCTTCCCTCGCCGGTCGTTCTCCTGACCGGAAGGGACCGTTGCTTGCAGAATAGGCTCCGCGCAATTTTACGGGGTACTTTTGGAGGTCTGTTCAGCTGCATCCCAATCCCGCAGCCCAGCCGGGGCGAGCTCTCCCCGCGGCGACCACGGCCAAGGCAGGCGTTGCTCTCCGCCGCTTGGTTCGACGTGCTTAGGAACTAGGCCACCTTTCCGGAGTCTTGTTTTCGGGAAGCTGCTGCTCGGGGTTCTCTGCTGGGGCGGGCTCAGCGCAGGTGAGCTTAAATACAACTGGATTTTGCAGGGGTCTGTATGACTTAGGGCTCTCTCTCGTTGCCAAACTAGCGTTTGGCCCCGGAGAGGGGAACTCAGCCCCCCTCTCCGAAACTCGGCCTAGCTCCTTTCGGGGTTAAAAGCGCAAAGAAGCCCGCGTGGGTGGATTGTTTCTGCGTCCCGCGCATAACAGAGAAGCCTTTCCCCGAGGCGGCTTTTCATACCTGCAAACAGAAGGACGGAGCCCGGCATTTCCCCGAGCCTTTCCGGGCGGCTGATTGGGAGAGGGCAGCCTGAAGGATTTACGTCTCCAAAGCTTCAAACCCAGCGTCGACTTTCCGGGGACCGGGATTGCGATCCTCTGATTTAAAATGATTCCAGAAAGAGAGTTGACAGCACAAGGAGACCCCGAGACGCCTAACCCGTCACCTGGAGCGCGGGTGCCTAGGGATGTCCCCCGACCCCTCGTCCGAGGGATTTTGGAGGGAGCCCTTTTAAGGCTGCTCTCTACACTGCGGGTTTGATCTCCAGTAAGGAGAGGGGGCAGGAACGTTTGTGGGATAGCGCTGCTGCCCCCCTTTTGAATAAAGCAGAGTGGAAGAAAAATTGCCCGCCCCACAAGGTGCCTCTCCAAGGAACCCTGGAGAGCCCCCCCTTCCAGTCCACCGGCGCCACGAGAAAAACGGGGGCGTCAATAAGAATCTGCGGCAAGAAGATAAATGCACTTTTTCTGAAACAAGATTTTAGCTTGGGTTTTAATTGCTTTTAGCACAATAAGGGAACAAATACAAACCTTCGGTTTCAGTGATAAATATTTGCACCAAATATAAAACAATAAGGACCTAATCATTCAGAAAACCTTACAAGAAAACCACGTTTCGTGGTTGATTTCAGAGTGTTGAGAAAAGAGACAACTTCCGGAGGTAACTTCGGCAGACTAAAATAAACGTGCTTCGAAATGTTTACATTCTGCATATAACTGGCTTGAAAATTGATACAAGCTGGAAAATGAATTGGGTTTACTTGCTGTTGACTGCCGAAGAGGAAAACTAGCACCCTTCAGACACCGGATAATAGAAGACTCCTGTCAGGCACACAGTCAGGCAAAAAGTGAAGAACGAAGCTCAAGTAAAATAAACAAATGGTTTCACCGCCTCAAAATTCAAATGTTTTTGTAATGTGCTGAAATACTGTCTCCCGCCCCTCCCCCTGACTTTCACACTCAGTCTTTCAACAGCAGGACTGTGGGTGTGGGCTTGCCACTTGGGTGCCCTCGCCGGTGCCCTTGCACCCAGAAACCCAGCAGAAGGTCCTTGCGAACTGCCCGGATGAGACCAAGATGCGGCTTCTCTGAGGTGCCCCAGCTTCAAATCAGCCTCCTGACAAGCCACACTGGCACAGCCCGGTGTCAGGCACATCAGGTGGCAAAGAGAGGAGAGGCTGCCTGGGCGCTCCCCTCTCTGGCCTCACCCAGGCGCTGAGCCGGCTCAGCGGGAGAGAGCGAGGCCTTGGCTAGTCAGCGGGTCTCTTCCGGAACGCTTGCTGGCTGAGCTGCCCCCTGAGGCCCAGCCTGCTCCGAGTCCTAAGGGGGCTTGGGCTGCTTCTGGAGAGAGACCCTGCCGTGAAGGAGGAGGGCGCTTCCCACAGCAGGTATAGGGAGACCAGCCAGTTGGCTCCCTAATCTCGCCTCCCCAGCTGGGACTGTGCTCTGCCGGTTCTGTGATGCTGCGATGCGGCTCTGAGCGGGTCTCTCTCTCTTGCGCAGCTGGCGCGGAGGGGCCCCGGGGCCTGGGCCGGCGGAGAACAAGCCCTCAGCCCGGGATGCGTCCGGTCAAAGTCCTGCAGAATCACCACCCTTCAGCTTAGCGTCTCCCCCCTCCTCCTGGCAAAGCAAGAAGCAGGCCTTGCTTTCATCCTTGCGGTCAACGCCTGAATTAGCGGGAATTATCCCCAGAGGTGCCCTCCTCGGGAATTGGGGTGCTGTTCTAATCTCTTGGGAAAAGGTTGGCTTTGCCCAGCACTGCGGTGTCAATAGCCAGAGTGTCCAGAAAGTCATCTCCCCTTCATCAAAGGAGGAATGGTCTGGGACTCCAGGCCTTGTCTTTGGGTGGGGGGGGTGCTGCCAGGTCTGTCACAGAGCTGGCCAGCGCCATGGGACTGAAAATGCTGGATAATTCAGGCCAGCTTCCCTGCTTCCCTCCTAAGAATTCTTCCGGTATTTGGGTGGGTGTGTTGCTCTGTGCACCCTGCAAAGCTCAGAAATGCGTTAATTCAGGAAGCACAAAAGCCTGACTTGGAATCGCTGCTGGAGCCAAAGGCTCAGGGGTGGGTGGTTTGCCCACAGCCCCTCCCTTCTGTGCCCTTTTCGCTTCCCTCAGAGACACCGATGACTGCACCCCGGCCAGAATGACCTAAATGACTTCCTTTCCAAGCGGACTGAAGGGAGCCACCCTTTGAGAGGAGGAAATACACCAGGCAAGAGGTCGCAGACTCTGCCCCATTCACCACCACCTCGCTCTAACGGGGTACTCTTGAAAGCTGCCAGGCTCCCCCCTCCCCTTCCCTCCCCCCTTCTCTCCCTCTAATACCAAAGACGTCGAACCAGGGCAGCATTTCTCACCCCCTCCGCTTCCCTGGGCTCTTTCCCCAGTTGCTGTCCCTCTGTCCAGGCCTTCCTTTGAGAAAGGGGGATGGGCGGACAGAAGCACTGCTGATGACTGGCAGGAAGGAGCCACCCTTGTCCTTTTTGTGGCACAGGCCCTTTAGACACCAGGCCAGCGTTGGCTCTCTTCCCAGAGGGGAAGGGTCTGTGCTGGGCAAAGGCTGGTATCCCATGATCGGGCCCATGAAGTCCCAGGCTGCCTGAATGCCAAGAAAGGGCCGCTTCTTCCAGCCTCCGCAACAGTCTTGGCTGTCCTCCCTCTGCTTTTCAAGGTTCCCTTCCTGATCTGCAGGGAGAAGCTCGATAAAGCTCCTCTTTCTGAATGGTCTTCCTGCTGCCACTCCTTTTCCTGCCTTCTTTTGGGAAGGGGGGTGAATGGTGACCAATCCCCGTTGATTGCAAACCAACATCCACACTTACTTTTTTAAATGCAGAAGTTCCCCCCCACCCAAAGCCTGTTGGTTGCAGATCTCATCTTCCTGCGTACTTCACGGTCTTATCAGGACCAGACAAAGTGTGCCAAACAGGAGCGGGTTGATGGGAAGAGAAAACAGTGGTTACCACAAACCATTAAGGGGAGAAGGGCAGGAGTTGGGCCTGGCTGCATCAATCCAAAACGCCCTCCTCCCTTTTCCTCCTGGATCCTTTGGAGGGGCCCTCCTGGGACATTCTTCTTGGGCCAGTCGTGGCGCGTGCGCGTGTGTGTGTGTTACCTCATTCCCTCCTGTGCGCCCTCTCCATGCACTGTGTGGCCCAAGACTTTGCAGGGCCCTGGCATTGATCTCTTCCTCTTCCTCTCCTCTCTTGCTTCTCCACAGTGTGAATTTTTGCGAGCTCCATGAATTTCCTGGTCACCGATCTACACCCCAAATCAACTGCCCGAAGATCGCGCTAGAAAGGGGGGAGGGGGAGATGCCGCCCCGGGCAGTCTCCTGGCTGCTTTTCCCATTAAACCCGGAGGGCTAAAAGACCTACTGCGACTTGTGCGCACTGAGCTGCAGCTGCTGTTGCGATTAGATTATAATAATTTGCGGGTAATCTACAGTCAGATTCACAGTGAAAGACTGGTGGAAACTGAGTAATTCAAGTCCCAATCAAGAACCTAAGGCGCTCCTCAAGAATATAGGCAATTCCAAGCAGCGCGGGTTATTTTTGATAAAATATTAGTTTTCTAAAATTATTTTGATAATTTCACTATTTCCAAATAGCGAGAAAGTCCTTTAATTATGATATCGAGCCCTCCAATCAAGATTAGCATGACAACTGGTTTCTTTTTGTTATCATTTTCATTATTACTAATTACCGTACTTATTCCATAAGCATTTTACGCACTATTGTTAAACGCTTCAACACCTACGAGGAGCTCAGAAACGCCGACCGCGATGCCTCCCGGGACTTCTCCGGCGGCGCGCGCTTGCTCCGAAGTGTCTGTGGAGCTTCTCCGTCATCCAGGTCCTGGTTGTCCCAAAGGCGGCCAGGCTTTGTTTCTCCTTGAAGACGCTTCGCTTCTCATCCAGGGAGATCCCTCCGTTCTGCTCTCGGCTTTCCCCGGGGCCGCATTCAAGCGCGCGTTTCTGTAGCGACTTGAAGACGCGGGTTCATCAGACGGGCAGCCCACCGGCAAGGAAGAGCTGGGGGGGGGGGGCTTTGCGGGCTCCCGTGCCACCCCTCGCTACTGTTTAGATCCTAATTTTTATTCCAAGGAAAAAAACCGGTTTCCGATATTGAACCAGTCGGGAGGTTCACTGCCAATTCTGACCGGCCTGGCAGCCGCGCGTTGCTTCCTGTTGTTTTGGGGGTTTTGTTTTTTTGATTTGCAAGGAAAAGAGTTTTCAAGAAGCTGAAAACGAAGGTGGGAGCCTGCCGACGCGCCTCGATCCTGCTCTAGGATCGCTTCCTTCGAGGCTTCGCGGTTTGCAGCGCGGGCTTTTCTCTCTCCCCGCAAGCGAAGCGGTGGAAAGGGCAGCGAGGGCCCCCGCCCGGTCATTTTTGCACCGCGCGGAAGGGGGAGGGCGCCTTCAGCCTGGAGGGGGAACCGGGCTCATGAAGGGGCCCGAGGTGACGGCATGGAGGGGGCTAAGGTTCCCCCTGAGCCGTCGCTACTTTGTCGACAACAGAGAGGGAGAATCTGGCTTCTCCCGGCCACCACCGGCCCCTTGGAACCGCTGACCCGCGGCTCTGCCCTGGGTCTTCAGGTGGGGCGTGCGGGGCCGCCCCGGAGCAACAGCAAGCAAAGGCAGCCGCCGGCCGGAGTCGTGCCTGCGGTTCTGGGACCTGGGCGCAGGTGAGCGGGGGTGGGGTGGGGAGTCGGTGTCGCCTTCTTCTTCCCTCCGTCTCCCGGCCCTGACTCGGAGCGCCCTCTCAGCCGGGCACCCTTCACATGGCCGGGCTGCAAGCGAGGGCGGCTGGCTGCCCGGCTGCCCTTTCTCGAAAAGAAAAGCGTCCTTGGCAGGAGAGCGGCGGGCAGAAGAGGCCGGCGAGGCGAGGGAGCCTGGAGTCGAGACTGGGTTTTCTCAGTCCGCCGGAAAAGGGGCTGTCCGGGTGAGGCGCGCGGGTCTGCGGGTGTGTGTGTGTGTCTGTGGCCTTCGGGAGGCCGAGAAAGTGGGAGTCTCCTCAACTCTCATGGTGGGGCGGGGCGGGGCATAGAGGCGGAGAAAAAGAGGCACTGGCGGTTTCTTCTGGATGTGACCCGCCACCCCGCCCCCAGCAATGACCTGCCAATCACTGCTAGCGGCCACCAATCAGAGGGCTGAAGCCAGAGGATTTTGGCAGGCGGAGAAGGCTTCTCAGAGAAAAACGCCCGCAGCTCAGCCCCCCCCTGCGATCTCCGGGAGCCCTCCGGCGCCGAGCGGAGGCCACCGAAGGTCCGTCTTCTCGGGAGCGCGCCTGGGCCTTTGTGTTGGTCCGGGTGGCCCTCCGACGGGCCCCTGCAGGCCCTGACCGCGGCGTCATGTTGCCTTCCACAAACTTGGGGCAGCCTCTCTCCTGGCGTGGCGTCCAGGGAACGGCGCGCCTGAGCGCACAGCAGGGTAGCCGGCTGGCGGCTGGGGACAGCCACGCCGGCTGCTGAGCGCGTGGAATGGAAGTCCTGGGGCTGGAGCGGGGGACGGGCCCCGCACCGCCGCAGCCCCCCGAGCCCATTCGCTTCGGAATCGACCAGATCCTGGGCTGCCCCCCACAACAGGGCGGCGCCGGCGGAACAGCAACCCTCGAGGGCCAGGCGGAAGCCGACCCTGACCTCCAAGGCAGCGGCTACGCTGCGAATTACGGACCAGCGTGCTCCCTCGGGGCGTGCGGCCTCCCGGAGGCCTCGGCAGGCAACAGCGGGGTGATCAGGGTGCCCGCGCACCGCCTCATTCCCTCGGTGGCCGTTCACCCTCGGCCGGCGGGAGCCAGCCTTGCCTTTCCCTGGATGGAGCCCAGCGGGCGTGGACTGATCAAAGACCGCGTGGCAGGTGAGCTGCGTTCGCGGCTCGGCGCCCTCTGAGGAGTCCACGGCCGGGATCCCGCGGGGCTCGGAGGTTCAGCTGTACAGAAGCGCTGCAAATGTGGGGGGCGCGGAGCCCGAAGGGGCGCATCCTGCGAATTCCCGCGGAACTCAGGTCATGCAGGCTGAATCCCAGCCTTTGATGGTGGCGGTGGTGGTGGTGGTGGGACCGGCGGTGGGCGGCGGGCGGCGGGGCGAAGCCCCGGCCCGGAGGAGCTCCTGGCAGAGCCGAGGAAAGCTCGCCCTGGCCGGTCGGGGAGGACAAAAGGCCGCTAGGCTAAGCCTTTCCGTTCAGAGGATCGGGGACTTTCCCCCGAAGTTGCCATAGAAAGCAACCAGCGTGGGGAAGAGGTGAGGCCCGGGGAAGATGCTTTGGGAGACTTGGGAGGAAAAGGACCCGCTTTCTTGGGGCGGGGAACTAGTCTTTGCTTAGCAACCTGCATTGGCGTGGGGGGCGCTTGACTCATCCCGACTCTCCAGTCTCCCGGCTGCGACAGAAAAGTGGGGTTACTTTAGCGCCACCCCGGAAGAGCCCCAACCGCCACGAATCTATGAAGCGCAAGGCCGACCGCTGAGACAGAAGGCAGCCGCCGCCGCCCCGACCGCTCTGACCGCCCCACTCCGCTGGGGACAAACCTCCCTCCTCTGCTCTTGGGGCTGGCGGAACATTGTGGGGCGCGTCCTGGGGAGGATCCCGGAAGCCAGGTCTCTCTAGCGACTAGGATCTGCTTCGGTGCTTCCGAGTCCTCAGGCTCCCCGCTCTCTCGGTCTGCCCGTAGCCGCGTTGCCACCCTTCTCCGTGGCCAGGCGGGTCGGCCACCCGTATCAGAACCGCACCCCGCCCAAGCGCAAGAAGCCGCGCACGTCCTTCTCCCGAGCACAAATCTGCGAACTAGAGAAGCGGTTCCATCGGCAGAAGTATCTGGCGTCCGCAGAGCGAGCCGCCCTGGCCAAGGCGCTCAAGATGACCGACGGACAGGTCAAGACGTGGTTCCAGAACCGTCGCACGAAGTGGAGGTACCGGGGCGGCGGGAGGGACCGCACGGAAGGAGCCGGGACGGGCTACGGGGCCCCTGCGGTTCTGCTTAGGGCGATTCTCGTTCGGTGACGCTGCCGAGAGGGTTAGACGGAAAGGGAGGCGCAGGGC
>JANHFO010006636.1:0-10852 GCA_032468095.1 Pareas carinatus | reverse complement strand
AAAACATCCCAGATACTCCGCAGGGACCCCAGCCGAAGCTGAAAAGAGGCTGGGGCAAATAACCCCCCCCCACAAAAAACTGCTTCTGAGGACAAGTGAGGGCAACTCCATGGGGAAAGGGCCCCAGGATGAGTCCCGGAGCTCGGAAGAACCAAGCCCAGGTCCCACGACCAGCCCAGAGGAGATTCTATGACATTATCCCGTGACACGGAAATTTGCCTGCAGCCACATGGCTGGTGCTGGGACCACCCCCGACAAACCCTACTCGCACCTGGCCTGTCCAGGAAGTCGCGCTGGCCCACGTCCGCAATGTCCAGCCTCTTCAGCAGCAGGATGGGGCGGCGAAGGTCGGCCTCCATGAGGCGAGTGGGAGAGGCAGCTGGCAGTCGCTGTTCGTAGTAGGCCTCCGAATAGAGGCGTAGACAGGTCCCTGTGGGGCAGGGCAGTCACTCGGGGAGGGGCCAGGAAGCCCCCTCAGGCCTCTGCGGGAGCAGCCACCGCCTGTGCCCAGCCGCTCACCTGGAGGAGCCCCCGCAGCCCTCAGCCGCCGGGCTTCTGCCTGCCGCTTGCTGATGGGGCGCAACTCCTGGGAAGCAGCCCGGATCTGCGGGTTGTAGACCTGTCCAGGAAAGAGCCGCCAGGGGCTGCTGGGCCAGTGGGAGGAGACTGAGGGGGAGCTCTTCTTTCTCGCCCACAGCTCTAAAGTCCAAGTGGATGGTGGGGAGCCAGGCTGCTGCCCCTTGGGGGCCGAGGGGGGCGCTGGAGGAAGCAGAGGGCCCGAGATGCACCTCTGGGGCTTACTGGCCTTCATTCCTTGCCCCACTTTGTCCGCCTGGAGCACTCCCAGGCTGGACAAAGCCCCTGAAATCTCCCACGCAGACAAAATGGGAGGTTTGGAGGTGCCAGGATGCCGTGTATGCCCATGTGTCTCTCTGCCAGGCCACCCAGGAGCATCCCACCCACACCGATGGGCTTGGCAGCCCCTTTGGCACCAGTGGGCAACAGGTCTCATTGGTCCCTGCCAGCCTTGGCCGGGCTCAGAGTCCCACAAGGCTCTCCAGGTCTTGGCCTTTGGGCCAGCCCTCAGAAAGAGACCCTTCCCCCCCCCGCCCACGAGACTCACACTGCGCAGCTCCATCCCTGTGTCAATGATGTGCCTAATGCTGCCCACAGAGAAGGACGCATCTGCCAGCCAATGGGTGACAATGACACGGCGTGCCTGCTCGCCCAGGCTGTCCTCGTACAGCTTCTGGCTGTCCCTTCCCACAGCCGGGTGCAGAGGCAAGACCAGTAGGGGGCCCAGGCTGGCCTCCAGGACCGCAGCTTCTGCTTGAAGGGCCTCGCAGCACTCCCGGATCTCCTGGAGGAAGAGGCGCATGGCGGGCATTGCAGAAATGCTCCCTTCCCTCAGGAACAGAGTCAGCAGCCCCCCCCAGGAAAGATGCCCAAATGCCAGACACGGCTGGCCCTTCCATTGGTCACAGTTCCATTGGCTTCACTTGCCCCTCCAGCTCCCTTAGCAATCGGCCTCACTGTCCTCGCACAGGGGCCAAGACACTTCCTAAGTTCCACCCAGAGGCCCCAGGCTTCTTGCCTAACCTTAACCTCTTTAGCGGGCGGCTTCTGCCCAGCATCCCACCTGCTCACTGGCCACGAAGACCATCACGTCGCCAGCCTCCAGTTGCCGGTGAAGCTCTAGCACGGCTTGGCAGGCAGCGGAAATGTGGTCCTTCGGGAGGGGTTCCCTGTAGGTCAGGCGTGGGGCCGGCCCCAGCCCTGGGACCCGCACCACAGGGGCATCCTCGCAGAAGCGGCAGAGCTGCTGCTCCAGGAGAGGCTCGGTCACCACTACCAGGCGCAGCTCCGGGCGCTGGTGCTGCACGTCCTTCAGCAGCCCCAGCAGCAGCTCTGTGGCCACCGTGCGCTCCTGGGCCTCATCCAGCACCACCACTCCGTACTGTCGCAGGAGGGGGTCCGAGGTCATCTCCTGCAGCAGGACCTCGTCCAAGCAGAACCTGTGAGACACAGTGGGGCACTCCGACTGGGGGACTCCTTGGCATCCCGTTTGGGTCCCAACACCCCTAACAGCCACCCTCTATGTGAAGATTGGCCCCCAAAGATCCTGACAAAAGGGGCCTCCCATTTGCTTCTTGACCAGCCGGGGGCCAGAGGAACCTCCCGCCTGAGTGCCCCACAGGAGGAGGGAACTGGGGAAGACAAAGACCCCTCAGCCAGGCCAGGCTCCTGTAGGCCCTTCCAGATAACTGGAGCGCCTTCACTCCAAAGGTCAAAGGTCTGCTTTGACAGACCAACGTTTTTGCATTTCTTACAATGATCTGGGGGGGGGCATTTCTCTTCCTAGTCTGGGGCTTCTTGCTAGCTGGTCACTGGCTTTCCTGGTGGCATTTTCAGGTGGGCTTCCCCAAGGCCGAGCAGAAGAGGTGCCTGCAAGCCACCCAGCTGGCTCAGTGCCGAGGGTCTCTCCTGGGGTCTCAGACATGGGGCAGCGTTCTTGTGTCTGCCTTTTCTCTCTCTCTGATGGTAACAATGTTAGCAACAGTAGCATTTTTCCTTATCCAACTCCCCTCCTGGCACCGATGACGTTGGACAGAAAGGCAGAAAGAGAGCCAAGGGAGACACTTCAGTATTACAGGAACAAGTTTTACAAGCTGGCAATAAAAATAATTAAAAAGTATGTCAGACCCACAAAGCTCCTAGTCTGGGGCCGAAAGGCAAAAAGGGACAAGTTCACTCCCTTCTGTACTCAGGTGCCTCACAAAAACAGAAAAGCCAGCTACTTCAGTCTCCAACCCCCTGGAGCTGATCACCACAAGGTTTCCCACAGCGGGCCTTTGGTGGAGCCCCATGGAGCCCCTCACCCTGCCTGGGAGCAGAGTGCTGGCAGTGGCGCAGCAAGCAGGTGGCCCACCTGAGGGAGGAGACGAAAGCGGCGACTTTGGCTAACCCCAACCCTAACCCTCTTGCCTCAAACTGGCAGTTTTTCAGCACAAGCAACGTCGGTCGAGACACGGGAACGGCTCCTGAGCAAAGGGCCCCCACTGACCTGAGGAGGGTCTCTGGGATGCAGCAGTCCTCGTAGGGCACACAGTAGCCCACCTCGTGACCCACATTGAGGTCCATCTCATCGGCTACACGCAGCGCCAGGCTGAGGGCTGCCAAGCTGTGAGGCTGGGTGCAGACCACTCGGCCATGGGCAAACTGCACCGAGAGGGCTTGCTCTGCGCACCACTGGGGCACCTGGGGAGAGAGGAAGGGCAGTGCCCAAGGCCAGAGCGTACCCTCTCCCCACCCCCACGCCCGCTCAGGTGCTGCTCGGCCCTGGCTGATAGGCACCGGGTTGGGTCTCTGACCCCGTTTTACCAAGCTTCCCCAACCAAGCGCAGCCCCTAAAGATCGGCGGCGGGCAGGCTGCGCGGAGCGGCTCCGCACCTGGCCTTCTGTGTTGCTTCCCGCCCGCCTCCCACCTGCCGGTTTGGGGACCCAGAGCCGGAGGCTTGGAAGTCCGCGGAGTCTCCAGCCACGTCATGCGCTGCGCGCAAGCGGCCGGATCGGGCCGGGTTCCCCTCCCGCCCCGGCTGACCTGCGTGCTCTTGCCGCTCCCCGGCGCGCCCGAGACCAGCACCGGGCCGGCGGCGCTCTCCAGCTGCTCCAGGAAGGCGAAGCGCGCGGCCCAGATGGGGAGGCGGCGGCGCTGGCCCAGCAAATCGTAGTAGCGCGAGGAGAAAGGCAGCCCGTCGAAAGGGTTCACCTCCAGGTCGCCGCCGTCCGCCGCACCCTCTGCCTCGCCCGCCGCCGCCATAGTAGCGCGGACGCGGCCTGGCTCCGGGAACCCGGCGGGGCGGGGGCTGCTGCGGGAGGCCGGCGCCGGTCCAGCCCCCTTCCCCGGCCCGGGCAGCGCGCGGCTCCCCCCTCCACCGCTCGCTACAATCCCGACGCGCTGGCCGGGGGCGCCGCCTCTACCTGTCGCGTCCGAGGGCGGGCGGGGTCTCTGGCGCGGCGACGCGAGCGGGCGGGCGGGAAGGCTGGCTGCGGAGGAAGGCGGGCCCTAGGGCGCCACGCTCCCTTACGTCACGCACACCTGGTGAGGGGGTGGTCGCCGAAGCCCCGCCCCCTTCGGAATTCCCTCCCGGAGGCGGGTGGGCGGGAGGCCTAGGAACTGTCCGCTCTGCGCAGTCCGTCGCCGCCGCCCGTTCTCCAAAGCAAGCCGGGAAACCGTTCACTTTGCGCCCCGCCGCTGCTCGCCGAGCTCCGTGGCAGACAGGCGCGCTGGAGGCTGGCAGCGGCGCGGAGGAGACGTGCGAGAGGGAGGCGCATCTCGGATGCTCTGGAATCACCTTAGGCAGGTGCGGAGGCAGGGGAGGGGGAGCAAGTGCGCCGGGCAGCCTCTTCCTGGGGAAGGGCCCACCCCCTTTGGATCGCAACCTTCGCTTCCTAAAGTCGTGACAGACGGACCGGTTCTTCTGAAGCTCGTCCCCCCTTCTTTAAAGGGACTCCCAAGGTGTGAGCCCCATGGAAGAACCAGGACAGGTTCAGTGGCAGGCTGGTCCCACAGGAGGAGGTCAAGAGCCTCTCCTGGAGTCGTTGTGAGGACTGGCCCTCTTGGTCCAGCTCCAGAAGCTCCCAGCCCAGGAGGGAGATGCTGACTGACCAGCCCCCAGGCTTCCACATGGGCCAGGCCTGAATTGCAGTGTCAAATCTGTGGTGACCCAGCAGCCCCCACTTGGGGGACTATAGATTATCTACTGCTGACACCTGTGGAGTGGCTGGGGAGGAGTCTCTGTCCAATTCCAGCAGAAGCAAAGAGATCTGGCTTCAGGTAACACCCTTCCTGCATTTGATTGATCAAACTAACTCACATATCAAGCAACTGAGTGAGAACCACCTGGAGAAAAGGGAGCTCCAACGTCCAGTTTTAGTGGGGAAGGCCTGAACGGGAAGAGCAAGTGGTCACAGGCAGAGGTTGCTCAGCCTCCCAGTCAGACACTGCTCTCTCCTAGACAGGGTGGTGAAAGAGCTGGGGAGCAGAGGAAGATGCCTCATAGAGTACCAGAGCCCCTCCCACTGTGGCAGCCTGTGGGGCTCACCTGCTTCTTCTGCACTTTGCAAGAAGACCCCCCTGCCCTGCAGGGTGATCTCTCCTTTCAGCCCCAGAACTTTCCTTGACCTGCTTGTGTTCTGGACCACAGAGTGCCCAGCTTCTCTGAGGGTGGTCTGTTTGGAGAGATTACATCCTGTTGATGCTTGGAGCTTGCCTCCCCTTCCCCTTGGAGTGGTGGGGCTACCTTCCTTGGCCACCTGAAGCGAGAAGAGCTCGCCCAAGGTCTGAGGACACTCGTTGTCATCTCCCTCAGTGAAGGGCTGGGCGTTTGGCTGGACAATACCTTCCCTAGGTAGAGCCAGTTGAACAGTCGCACCAAGGGGGCATCTACCTGTGGTTCTAGAGCAAGCTGGAGGGAAGGTTGCCATGGGAAACCCTAAGCAGCTCGAGGCATTTTTCAGCGATTTTGTTGACGTTAGGGGGTGGACCTTGCAACTGTGCAGGTGACTCCAAGATAGGTGGGAGAGGAAAGAAGTGGCACCAAAATCCAGGAGGCCAACAATGGGCCAAAGTCAGCAAGAGGAACGCTATTGGGGACAAAGGTAAATCCAACATTTGAGCAAAGAGAATGTGAGGCAGGAGCAGGAGCAGGAGCAGGAGCAGGAGCAGGAGCAGGAGCAGGAGCAGGAGATGCAGGTGGTGGGTGCAAACTGAACAGCTTGTTGCAGTTGCAACACAGGGCAAAAGGCCGGTCCTTTGCTGCATAACCCTGGTCCAATGCTGAGATCACGACTGGCCCCTTTCCCTGTTCTGGGTTGGTCAGGTCACATCTGGAATGCTCTGACTGGTTCTCGGCACTGCATCTTGGGAAGGACACGCAGGGTCCCCGGGAAAAGGATTCCGGTGAGGGGAGGGCCAAAGCCTCCAGAGATCCCCACGTCTCGCTCAGAGACTCAACCTTCCTCCAGGGTGGGGGGCATTTCTGTGCCCAGCAACTGTTCTGGGCAGGAGCTCATTTGGCAGGAGGCAGCGAGACTTTTCTCCTGGTCTTCTGCCGAATTCCTGGACAGTTGAGCCATCACAGTAGCCCCTTTCCTGACAGCACTCTCCCCCCTCTCAGCTGGGTGTGCTTCTTCAGCTCCAGGGAGGACTTGCCCTCCTCACTCCTTTGGGCCACAGACTCGGAATTAGAGGACACTCACTGGGGAAATGGCCATTTCCTGAACATCAGGACTCTCTTTGACCCTCAGGGGGAACTTTTATGCTAAATTGTCACAGCCAGATTTCCTTTATTTTAAATATGGATGGGAGTAGATACAAAAGCTGAATGCAGCCTCTACAACCCACCCCCTCCATTTTTCTGCAAAACATTAACAACCCTCTCCAGAGCATTCAGGGCAGAGCCTTCCCAAGAGAGTCCCTGACCTCAGGAGAATTCCGGGAGGTTTTGCCTCCTGTTTGGACTGGGGAAAGGAGCTACCGGCCTCTGCGGAAGAGTGTTTTTTCTCACAGAGCCCTTTGCACAAACCAAGAATGAAACACCTCACTGTTTGGAAAATAGAAAGGGGTTCTTACGGCTGTTCTCCCATTATTTGAACAGATCTGTGCTTCTTGTTCAGTTGCAAAATATTTGCATTTTAATGTTTAAAAAGTGCTTTTAGTTTCCTTAATAAACCTTGGATTTTATATTTGAGAGTTGTTCCATTTCCTGAGGAGATGGGTAGAAGAAATATTTTCCTTTAGTCACAGGCCACAGTGCAGTGTGTCCAGGAAGCGGCCTATGGACATTGGATTTGCAATTGTATTGTTGCTAAAAATGCTGTCCAGCTGTTTCTTTGGGACACACTGGGGTTGGGGGACACACTGGGGTTGGGGGAAACACTAGGTGAGGAGACCTGGGAAGACAGGGGTGGCTGGGGTGGTAGCGGCAATTATGGAGTCAGGAACCTCAAGCAGGCTGTAAGAGAGAACCAAGGTATTGGAGAGGATCCAATTATTGTGGATAATTTAGTTTGCATTCCTGCTCAGTCCCCGTATCCAGCTCAGAAGCATGCTCGCTACTCAGTTCAGCTAGTAAAAACCATAACATTATTCATTGTAGATCAAAAAGCTAACAAGCAGAAACTGAGACAAAAGACAAGCAAAACACTGGGAGAGGGGGAGAAAGGGGAATAAGGATATTGAATGGCCCAGAACTCCCCAGAGCAGCTGGAAACGAGTGGGAGAATTCTCCCTCCCATTTTGATGGGGAGGAGGGAATCTTCCCTTTCTATGAAGTCACACAGATAACAAGCATTCCTCAGAATTCCCCACACAACAGATCAAGGGCTTCCATAGGTTTTTAAATCCAACATTTCTCAAGTCTCCTTGTATTTTTTGTATTTATCACCTGCCTCACCTGAGCCTTTGGAAAGGAAATAGCTCAAGTGGGAAACTCAAGTGGGTCCTTCCAGAAACGGCTCTGCTTGGGAAGGCTGTACCCAGAATGCCGCTTGGGTTTGCACTGGATGCTGAACTGCAAACCAGCCAACCTAGTTTGTATTCTGTGATCCCAGTTGATGCAACCAAGAACGACTCATGGCACCTCACAGCCCTCGAGACCCGGGTTAAGCGATCTGTAGTAAGGCTGCTGTGCAAACACAGCTGTGGAATTAGGAACAGGCAACTAATAGCTGAGCAATCAGACTTTACCACTCCCAGTAGCCCCAGGGTGGTGGGGGGGGGGAGGAGCCCTCAGATCACTCCGCCCCTCTGGGCAGACATGGCCAGGTAGCTAGTCTGCAAGCAACTGCCGCTATTGCAGCTCTGTGTGTGGGTTCACACAATGGATGCTGAGCCAAACTGGCCGGCCATGGTGAACTCCATGAAACCTGGCAGACCAGACAAAACCGAACAGTAAGGTAATGCTCGTTCCGTGGAAACTGTAGCCACCAGAAGATGAGTAAAAAAATGCAGCAACACTTAATACAAAAATCCCTTCTTTGCAGCTGGCAACGATCAAATGTCCTCCAGAGGCATCTCTCATGCTGTCCAAGCCAATTTCATGGCTCCTAAAAGCTCAGAGGGTCGGTCTGGACACCTGGAAGATGCTCAGGCTATGGAACGCTCCTTGGGAACCCCTTCAGTGGAGAACACGGTGGGGGCACAGAAGAGGCTTCCTATTGCCAGCCTCCCACCCCCACCCTCCCACTGAGGCAAAGTCAACCGCAGGCACTAGGATCTTTCCTCCGACAGGGCAGGCAATTGCAGCAGTCAGGATGTGGTCTTTCCAGGCCTCTCTCTCACACACCAAAAGAAGCAGCAGCTGACCAAGTAGATGAGCATAAAGAGTTGTATTTATTTTGATAGTTAAAGACACTCCCAAACCCACGGGCAGGCGGTTGAGCCTGGCAATGCTAGGTCCAGGTGTGGTGGTGGGAAACGCGGGCACGCTGGGCATCTGTGCTTGGCTGGAGCTGCAGCCAGCCTGCCTGCCTGCGGAGGCAGTCCATGGATGGCACACACAATACTTGTCAAGAACCGCCACCTGGGTCACTCCAGGACAGCAACCATCCCCACAAAGACCCATTGTCAACTGAGCCACAAGTTCAAGCTAAGACTTAGCCTGCTGGTCAGCAGCTGCCCTCTGGGCGGGCTATTCCATATTTCTCTGTGTATCTCCTGCGAAGAAAGAGAATGTCTTCAGCACGAGGGGCCGCTTCTTGCCACCCTTCAAGGCTGCTCCCCATTCCACATGCCACCCTCTGCCCGCAGGAAAAGGGAGCCCACCACCTCCTGGCACAGTCCCAGAGCGCCTGCTTTCGTTCCTGGAGAGAGAGCTGCCTGGCTTCTGCAGATCTGGCAAAGACCTTCCCCGGTGCCTGAGGAAGACAGAGGCCCCTTCAGGAACCCACCCAGGCATGCTTCCCGCAGCCCGAGACCTGCAGCCCTCTGGACCCAGGGGCACGTACTAGGGCCATTTGGGAGGTGGAAGGATCCTGAGCGCCATAGAAAGGGGGAGCTGCAGCCACGAAGCCTTCAGTCTCTGCCTCTGGCACGAAGGGAACCCGCCCCTCCAGAAGGTTGGCGATTGTGGTGTCCACGCAGTTAGTCTGAGCTGGAGAAGGAAGGACGAGCAACTCTGCTAAGCCAAGACAGCACCAGCCCAAGGTTCCTTTTCACAATGACGCAATCCCTCATAGACGAGGCTCCCTTCCCACAAACAGCTGTTACACTGATGTTTTACATGTGCTTTCTGTGTATTACTGGGAAAGCTTTATCTCCCGCCAACGCTTCTTGGAAACGCACCTGCTGTGTGTTCTTCCTACAATCATTGCCCCATTACAGATTCAGAATCATACTAGGGAGACCCGCCCTGCTTAGGGCTTAACCAAGTGCCCAAGGCCCTCTGGGCTGCCAGGGCTACCTACCGCCCCCAGGTTCCCTGGCTGCCACCCTTCCCTTTTCCTCAGAGCCCAGAACCATCTCGACTGAAGGGCATGTCAGCACCGGGGGCCTTCCTGTTGCCACTGCTTCCATTTCCCCACCTAGGTCCTTGCGGATGGCTGCCATGGGCACCTGGGGCAGCACCTCTCGGACGCGCTGGGCCATGCCTATCAAGTGTACATCCTCTGCGGGGGCCATCCTGTGGGAGCCTTGAGCCCGAGACCCAGAGGGCCGGCTTGAAGCTGCAAACAAAGAAAGGGTTGAGCCCCCCACAATTCTTTCCCAGCCAGGCTGAATCTGGCATCCTCCAGCTGCCTCTTCCAACAAGGTGGGGCTAAAGATTTCGTGAGAACTTTCAGTTGCTGTCCAACACGAAGATTCGCCAGGGCAGCTGGGAGTTGCTCACCCAAAGGGCGGGTGCAGAGACTCACGTGGGGGGGGACGGGAGGCGGGAGGATGGTGGCGGAGACGCTTCAGGTGCTCTGCTTTGTCAGCAGCTGTGAGGCACGTAGATGCCACACCCAGCTCCAGAGCCAGAAGCTGCAGAGAGCGGAGAGGGATGCTGAGACACCCTGGTCTGCTGAGCAATTCACCACCACCCCCGCAGGCCTTCCTACCTCTTGAACTCGCAGGGCAAATTCCTCCCGGGTCTCTTCAGCCTGTCTGCACACGGAGGGCAGCCACCTTGGGGGAGAACGAGAAGCCCTCAAGATTTCAGTGCCAGGCTGCCAATCCCTTGCTGCCCTTCAGGCTGAGGATTTCCAGGTCTGGATTGGAAGGGATCCAGTGGCCCATGCCCCAGAGAAGTCAGAGAGCTTTAGTACCTTACTTGATAAACGGTGATGGGAACGAAGAAGGTCCAGAGTAGCTCAGTGACCCAGGAAGCGCCAGCCACGCTCTTGAGGGGGGGGAGAAACAGGGGCTGTCAAAGAGCAGCAGCCAGGCTGCCCCAGCTCCCACCCTTGGGCCTCAGACTCACCACAGCCACGAAGGGCCTCCAGACCCGCAGGGCCAGCGGCTGCACTGTGTCCACGATGGAAAAGGGCCAGGAGCTGGAAGAAGGGTAGCAGGTGAGCCAGGAAGGGTGCTGTGGGCGCAGTCCCCTCTTGTCCCGGCTCCCTTGTCCGGGACCCACCTGAAGCGCAGCAGGCCCACGCGGCCGTTGGTGGTGGCCTCCTCTGGGAAGAGCAGCAGTGGCGGGTTGCCGCCCCGAGAGCAGTAGCCCTGCAGCGACTCCAGCAGCTCTGCGCGGCTTTCGGCGCCCGCCACTTCCAGGAAGCCTCGTGACCAGCAGACGAAGCCGGCGGCGCCGTTCAGCACGGGCTGCGGGCAAAGGGAGAGTCAGGGCCGACTCGCCCCCCCCTCCAT
>JANHFO010006635.1:7926-52928 GCA_032468095.1 Pareas carinatus | reverse complement strand
AATAATATATTTTTTCCTGCTTTCCTGCTTCCATCCCGCTCGCAAATGGATGGAATGGACGGCGGAGGGAGCAGCCAACCATTCCATCGATTTGCGAGCGGCTCCCAGCACACATGGAAATCGCTCTGCCAGCAGCTCTGCAGTGGGGGAGCCACCCTGCCGCCCGGACCGGAGCGCTCCTAGCACCCCGCGGGGGGTAATCGACCCGCACAATGCTCCAAAGCCAGCTATATTCTAGCATCCCGCAGAGCGACTCACCCCCCGCGGGGCGCCGGGAACGCGCCAGTTCAAGCAGCGGGGCGACTCCCCCACTGCGGAGCCGCGGCGATGCGACCCCCGTGAGCACGGAAATCGCTTTGCCGCAGCCCCGCAGCAGGGGAACCACCCCACTGCCCGGACCGGCGCGCTCTCGGCACTCCGCGGGGAGGGCAACCGCTCCGTGCGACGTTCGAATATAGCTGGCTTTGGAGCATCGCGCAGAGCGATCCCCCCCCCCGCGGGGCGCCGGGAATGCGCCAGTCCAAGCAGCAGGGTGAGTATTCACTTTATTGGACGCATACACTTCCCCCCCCTTTTTTTGGGGGGGGAAGTGCATCCTATAGACCGAAAAATACGGTAGTTTTGTGAGGTTAAGTTATGGTTGAATTTGTCATATGAAATCAGAAAGTTGAATTAATGAAGTAAACCTCACAATGAATATGCATGCCATATTAACACAGTTCCTATAGATCCCTTTGGGTTCCCCCCCCCCTTCCTTGTTCCTGGGATGACTTTTTTTAAAAATTGTTTGTTTGAAAAAATATGAAACTACAGTAGTCCTCAACGTATGATCACAATTGAGTTCAAAATTTCTGTTGCTAATATGTGTTAAGTGAGTTTCCCTCCATTTTATGACCTTTCCTGCCCCAGTTGTTAAGTAAATCACTGCAGTGCACTGCACCCATGGACGTTTGCTTCTCAGAAGGTCTCAAAGGGTGATCACATGACCCTGGGACACTGCAAACGTCATAAGTATGAGTCAGTTGCTAAGCATCTAGATTTTGTTCACATAACTATGGGGATGTTGCAACACTCATAAGTGTGAAAAACAGTCATAAGTCACTTTTTCAGTGCCATTGTAATTTCGAATGGTCACTTGACAAATGGTTGTAAGTTGAGGACTACTTACACATCTACTGAACAACTGAATCGAAAAGGCTGTTCAAAGAACTGGGCACATTTATTTAGCACAGGAGCACATGCGGCTGTCCCCCCAAAATGACATCCTCATTCTGAGTTCTCTTCATCTTTCCATAAACCAGGTTATCAGCAACTTGATTACTGAGGTAAAACTACTAGATCTGAGTTCAAAACTATCACTTGTATTGATTTTTGGCACTTTGGTCCTATCCCTAAGACAATGACCCCTAACCTTTTGGGCACCAGAGACCGGATCCATGGAGAAAAGCTTTTCTGCAGACCGAAGGTACATGATGTCTGCATCCCATGAATGGGTCTTGGCTTGTTTGCGCGGCCTGGTTCCTGACATGCTGCGGCCTGGTGCTGATCCATGGACTAAGAGTTGGGGACCCCTGCCCTAACACCTGCTCATAAACTTTAATTTTTAATTCTGAAGCTTCTAGATCCTCCGTCAACAGTAACAATTATTGAGAACTGGTGACAGTGTCCCGCTATTTCAATGCAGAAAACAGTAGCCGTTTTATTGCAATATAAGAAAATATAATCATGTAAAGCACTCTGCCATATTATCCTCAAAACGAAGGAAATAACTATCCATACACCCCACCCAATCCCACACAATTGGCATCCTCCGTTCATCCACTCAGCCTCTCCCCGCTAAAAGCATGGATTTTAGCCGCCAAAACGCTCATGATGTCACGAGTCACTCTCATTTAAATTGCTGTTTCCTGACTAGCACTGGCCAAAGCAGCCGAAATCACATAGTCATACCAGAGCACAATTCGTCATTGATGGTGCACAGTGTCGTGGTACCGAACTCAACCTGAAATGCCCTTTTTGGCAGCAATTCCCCTGGCCTTAAATCATACAGCTGCATATTTCAGCAATACAAAGCACTATTGGCTTGTTTGTTTATTAAACGAAAGCCAAACACGAGAGGCTGTTTCCCATGAAACAATACGGCATACACTGTAGGGGAATGGCATGCATAGGTATCGTCCATGAAGGAAGCCTCTCCTAAAGCTCATGTACAAAAAAAGCCCACCTAGAATTTGCCAGGGCCCATGCGGAACAAGAAGAAGGCTGCTGAGACACTGTGCCCTGGAGTGATGAGACCAAGATAAATGCTTTTGGAACTGATGGCTTCAAAACTGTATGGCAGGGGTGTTGAACTCAACTTCATCGAGGGTCGCATCAACATTATGGTTGCCCTCAAAGGGTTGGTCGCATGTAAGACTATGTACACAGGTAGTCCTCAACTTACAACGGTTCAATGAGTGACCAAAGTTACAAAAGCATTGGAAAAAGTGACTTATGACCATTCTTGCACACTTAATGACCATTTTACACACTTATGACCATTGCAGCCTCCCCAGGGTCATGGGATCAGAATTTGGCTGTTTGGCAACTTAACTCATCTTTATGACGGTTGCTGTGTCCCAGGGTCATGGGATCATATTTTGTGACCTTCAGACAAGCGACGTCAATGGGGAAATCAGATTTATTTAACAACTGGGTTACTAACCTATTAACTGCAGTGATTCACTTAACAACTATGGCAAGAAAAGTTGTAAAATGGAGCAAAACTCATTTAGCAAATACTTCTGTCAGCCGGCCGCTTCTGCTGCTGACTGATTCTGCCCCCTGGCTGAATCGGTTGTCTGGCCGCTTCTGCTGCTTCTGCTGCAGGCTGGTTCTGCTGGCCACAGCTGCTGTTTGCCGCAGCCGCTGCCTATCCTGCTGCCGCCGGAGCCTCTGCGTCTCCCACCACCACCGCTGCTATGCCCCCACCACTGCCACTGCTGCTCACACTCCAGTCCCTGCACTTTCTTGTGGCCTGCCCAGTTTGCGCCGGAACTGAGATGGTGAGGGCTGGTCCCTTGTCATTTCTAAGGCAGTGCCGTGGGCCAGATGAGCACAGGCTGCGAGCCAGATCTGGGCCGCGGGCCTTGTGTTGACATATATGCTGCATGGCATCACAAAGGTGGGAAGTACAAAGTAAAATGCATGATAACTGTTGTGTCCCAGGACTCAGCAATGCGGGAAATCCGCCGTTCGCCATTGGCCAGCTGGAGCTCCCAGCGGTAAACCTATCAAAAGCCTGCAAGAGGCTCTCCCAGCTCGGATTGTCCAGCTGCAGTCTGGGACCATTTGAATTGAGTATTTAAAGGGACGCTGAGCGTGAGCCCAGCATCTCGGTTCACTGAATAAAGCATTGTTAGTTGGTTCACTCTTGTGTCTGTGATTATTACCACCCACCACATAATAGTGCCTACAGACAAACATGGTAGTGGCAATGTCCTTCTGTAGGACTGCATGAGTGCTGCTGGTGTCGGGGAGCTTCATTTCACTGATGGTATTATGAATTTACAGATGTACTGCTCTATATTGAAAGAGAAGATGCTACCATAACTCCGTGCCCTTCATTGTCATGTACTTTTCAACATGACAATGATCCAAAACACACATCTAAGGCCACTGTTGTATTTCTGAAGAAGAACAGGATGAAAGTGATTCAGTGGCCAAGTATGTCTCCTGATCTGAAATCCAATCGAGCACCTATGGGGAATTCTGAAGAGACAAGTTGAGCATCACTTTCCATCCAGCATCAAGGCTCTAAAAGAGATTGCTCTTGAAGGATGGAAAAAGATAGATGTTGCAATATGTCGCCAACTTGTTCATTCCATGCCTGGAAGACTTGGTGCTGTCCTTACAATTCATGGAGGTCATACAAAATACTAGACACAGTAGGTTTTTGTTGTGGGGTGTATTCATTTTTGCATCAACTAATTTGAGCAAAACTGAAGATTTTGTAATCTAAGTTATATTATTGACCTTACTTTCATGTAATGAGCTAAACAAATATTCTATAAAATTCACTTTGGTCACCATTTTGGAAATTGTTCTTGTGTTCATTGGGGGTGTACGGATTTATGCTGAGCACTGTAATCCCTTGCATTGGGAGGAGTTGGTGCAACTAAATGGAGCTGAGCGTTTACTGACTGGATGCCCTTCCTAATGCCTATGTGGAGTTCGCAGCAGATATTTTCTCTTTGCACTCAGAGAGAAATATCTGCCACTATCTAGGATCAAACTCAGAGCCTCTTGATTGTGAGGCGAGAGCTCCACCTCTAGGCCACCATGCCGCTTGTGTGATATCTTATATATTTCTTTGATTTATATTTACCAATCAGGAGCTCAAGTTCCTCCTGTTTTCCCCTCAAAAATAAACCTGTGACATATTGAATGGCTAGTCCAATATTATATAGTGACCTTTCCCAGCTAAAATGGAATTATCCCACATCTAGAGCAACATCTTGACCATTATATTGCAAGCCGTATATTTTTACAAGCATATGCACTCCATTTTATTACTGAATTTTACATTAAACAAGCTGCTGAGTCACATTCTTTTGATAAAACACACGAGAAATTGTAACAAATGTCCCTTTTGGCTTGTTTTTGCCTGAATGGCAAATTGAATTTAAAAGGTCACCTTGACAAGAATGTGTATTTGGTGTTTTTTTTTAAAAATGGACCATTCATTTTCTTTCACAGTTAATGAGATTTGTATGATATCTTTCAGATTTATAACCATTTGAACACTAGTAGTAAATGAGGATATTTAAGGTTTCTGTAGCCCAGACCTATAGCATGTATGATGCTACGAATTCAGATTAACTGCCACATTTAGCAGTCAACCCAGGACTGGATGCACTTCTAATTCTGGTTATCTGAAAACCCAGAAATCTTTAGGCATCAGACATGTCATTAAAAATAGAGGGTAGGGATCAATTCATTGTGATGAATAGGAATTTGGGCAAGCTGACTGCTGTTATTGCTGAAATTTTAATTTTTTTAAAAAATGCAGAACATCCATCTTGGTCATTTTTGGCTAGCTCTGTTGGTGGATTTAGGTCTAGTTTCCATGTAGCCAATACCCCAAATACTGATTTTTATCATTTAGAATCATGTCACTCCATTTTTTCTGATGGTCAAGCTAATTAGGAAGTCAACAGCAAACGACTCATCCTTTATCCTTTTCAAACAAGCCAGAAATTGTAAATCAGGCTTCAGATACTAATATAAGCCAGGGATAAGCTGGAAAATCATAGAATGTTTTTGAATACTGGTCAGTTCATGGTAAATTTAGCTGCATTTGCTTGCAATAATTGTTTGCCAATTATAGCCTTATGATTGTAACCACATTTTGTCAATTGCAGCCTGTATGTAAGTATTGAGCATTTACAACAGAAAAAAATTCCTTGTGTATCCAGACATACTTGACCAATAAGTAAATTCTAAATTCCAAAATTCTAAAATAATAGCCAAGGGAAGTAGCTAGAAAGTGTGCAAAAACACACTTATTATAAATGGCAACCCAGAACATACAATAATCTTGTTTTTTATTATTATGATATACAAATTGAGCCTTATGAAAATCACTCTCATATGATTGCTCAACATACAGAATTAGAGTACCCCTTTGAATGGGTAGGTGAGATAGGAGTTTGTTACCAAACTAACAAATACTGTTGTAAAGCAGCAATTCTCAAAGGCTGACCTGGAAACCCCTCTTGGTCCCTGATACCCTTTCAGGTGGTCCCCAATGCCAGATAAATAAATATTTTAAAATTTCTCAGCTTTAATTTCTAATTCAGTACATATCTATGAATGTAGCCCAAACAAACCAAATCTCTTTGAGGTTCTAAGTCATTTTAAAGAATTTCAAGGCGTCCTGAGGCCAGAATGTTTGAGAACTTGAACTGTGACCAGCTTTTTTACTGACTGGAGATGAAGGGTTCAAATTTAGAGAGTTGCTCTCTCAAAGGACATCAAAGAATGACAAATACTCATCGCAAAGCTAGACAGCAGCTCCAACAAATGAGCTGCTCCTGCAAAACGGCTGTTAAAGGAAACCTAAAACGAATATGGAGAATGATTAAATTCTATTTTGCTTTGTTTATATTCTAACTTTACAAACAGTTTACATAACACGTTGACTTAACCGAGGACACAGCTGCTCTTACGTTTCCCTTTCTTATAATCCCGCCTACTCTTTCTTCTCCTTTTTTTTTAAAAGGAAATTGCTAAACTCCATTGCTGTTTGGCATTAGATTATTGCAACAGCAGTTTGCTGGCAAAGAAACACTAAATGTGTAATTGATTGTATAAGTGACTGATACATAATTCGTTGTGAGGTTGAAAGCTCTATGAGCACACCTCTGCGTTTGATGCTTAAAACATGGAGTAAACAAAAATGTATGCAAAATTAAGTTGAAAAGAAATTGGTGCTAACATAAGAATGAAAGAAAAAGAAAGAAGAGGAGAAGAAGGAAGGAGGGAAAGAAGAAACAAGAAGAAGACCAAGAGAAGGAACTAAAGAAGGTAGACAAGGTGATGAAGAAAAGGAAACTAAGATGCTAAAGATCTTTGATGCTTTTTTGTTTTGATTGCTTTCATTTAAAAATAAAAAAACATATATTCAAAAAAAAAACCATGGAGTAAACGCATTAATGAGAAAAATGATAAATATTTCCTTTGCATTTGGGTTTTTTTTCCTGCTAAGCAGGAAGTTCGGTGGCATAACTCCCTAATTAGTGTACATGGAAAGCATCTCATGTGTCATGCGTTGATAATCTCTTTAAAGCTTTTCCTAGTTGGATGAAGTAGGTGATAAATAATATCCTTTTCCAGGCTATGTTCACCTCAGTACAATCTTGTCGGTATAGAACTTGCAACTACGACTAACTTTAATTTACAAACGGTGGTTTTATGTTTTACAGGAAATGGTAAAAAGTAGGCATATGAGTCATCCTTACATTTGTATTTTGTGTTTCCAAGGTTATAGAAGAAGAAGAATCTCTTTTGGGAATCGACAAACAGAATTGACTAGAGCATGTTTTAAATTGCAGTTTTTGGTTTGCATTTAACAGCAAGCCAGAAATCTGTTAAAGTGAGACTAAAGTCTACCTTAGGGAAGAGGGGGCTTCTCAAGCATCCCACTTTCATAAGGCACATTCCTACTCATATAGGTAAGCCTGAATTATGGTTTACTGTTACATGTGAACTTTCTCCATGCACATGTGAACTGGCACGTGTCATTGTGCATTCTTGCATTTTGGGGTATTTCTTAAAACTGGAGGCACAACTTCTACATAAACGTCTGTGCCAGGAACTTGACTCCAAAAAGTGGAGAGGGGCAGGACAAAACCGAAGCAGATACGACTGCATGTACACAAATTTAACTAAAATCACTCTAATTAAATATAATTAGTACGATTGCTCCCGGGTTATCCATTTAATGTTTTCTCCCTCCTTTCTCTCACACTTAAAATTAGAGACTGATGACATCTTTTGGAAGGCTCTGAAGGCTGCATTCCAGATTTCAAATGGGTTTTCTTTTAAGGATTGAACAGCTAAGCATTGTATTTGTTTCAAGGTATGATAGATCAGAGGTCTCCAACCTTGGTCCCTTTAAGGCACGTTGGCTAGGGAATTCTGGGAGTTGAAGTCCACAAGCCTTAAAGGGATCAAGGTTGGAGACCTCTGTGATAGATTGTTCAAATGCAATTTTTTAATGAATAATTTATTCAAGTTAGGATGGGGGGTGTTGGTGTACCCCTCTAAACTGTCTCAGGAAAAAGCCATATATAAAACATTTTTTTAAAATAGTCTATAGCAACCAGTCAGTTGCTTACACCAAGACAAAAGACCATCACAAGATGGAATGAAAGTTTAAATACATCACAGTAACAACAGACAAAAACACAGGTTCACTATTGAATGTACTAGACCAGTGATCGCCAATCTGTGGGCCTCGACCCAGGGGTGAGCCGCCAGAAGATCTGGGTGGGCCGCCAGGGATCTGCTCGGCCGGCAGGAGGGCCTGGAGTTTGGCCAGCATGGCACTCGAAGATTGACCAGCACGGTGTCCGGAGGCCCAGAGATCGATCCGTGGGGCTCCAGGAGACCTGAAGATCAGTTTGTGGGGCTCTGGGAGGCTTCTAATTTGGCCTGTGGGCCGATTTCCAGGTCTGTGGGTGCCCTGTGAATCGATTTCTGGGCACCCGCGGGGCTCCGAGGCTTCTAATTTGGCTCATGGGTACCCAGAAATCGATCAGCGGGCAAATTAGATGCCACCAAGCACCTCATGGGGGCCCAGAGATTGATTCGTGGGGCGCCCACAGGCCTGGAGATGGGCCCGCGGGGCACCTAGAGGCCCGTAATTTGCCCCATGGGTGCCTGGAGATCGATTCGCAGGGCACCTGGAGGCATGCAGATCAACCCGCGCAGCAGCAGGGCCCAGAGCTTGACCAAGCCGGCATGCAAGTGAGGAGGAGGGAGTGGAGCCAGAGCAGTATGTCTCTCTCTCTCTGTGTGTTTGTATCTGTCTGTCTGTCTTTGTCTTTCTGCCTCTCATTCTCTATCTCTCTGCTCTCTCTGTGTCATTCTGTCTTTTTCTGTCTGACTTTGTTTCTCATTCTTTTTCTCTTTCATTCTGTCACTCATTCTCTGTCTTTCTCTCATTCTCTCTTTCACTCTCATTCTCTTTTTCTCTCTCTTGATTTCTCTTTGTTATAATTTTTGTTATAATTAAATAAGCTTTTTAAATTTTGTTATATTAAATAGGTGCCTTTTATATTAACAAAAACATAATTCTGACTTTATCTTAGTCACCCTGAAGTAGTGATAGATTTGTCATAACTTTGAAACTATATATGAAAGAATATGATTTGATTATTTTCTTCTGCTGCTTTCACAGTACATATTTGGCTGAAGAAGGCAGTATCAATTTCTGAAAAGATCAGACATCTTCTAATATAAAGAGAATATCATTCATTTTTCCTGCCTTCTCTGAATAATACATAGTAAATAATATCATTAGATGAAAGAAAAGCCACACATATACTCATAAACACACAGAGAGAATTGGGCATAGAAAAAAGAAAAGAAAAATTTTAAAAGGGAAAAAGTGTGTCCAAGTAAAGTTTGTGTACTGTTGTACTTCATTCAATTACTCTGTTTCAATTAATATTTATAATGATGGTCATTTGTTTACCATTAAATTCTTGCACTTTTGATAACACCAATGAGCGTTTCACCATGTAAAATTATCTAAGTTGTACATTCTAGAACCATAACTCCCCAAACCCTGAGAGATACCTAAATTAAATCCTAAGCTACACCAGCCAAGAGTAGCTAATTCCTTCATTTATTTTAATTGCCGTGGAGAAAACTTCAAATAAATAGGCTCCTTCCAGTTAAAAGACCTAGGAATTAGTTTTCCACAGCCTCCTTTCTATAGTAGCATGACCCAGCTTTGTACATAATGACACATAGGATGGTCCATTCTTCGCCCCCCCGCCCACTTGAGATGGACCAGGTAAAAGTCACCTGTGTTCTAGGTATCAATTGTTTTTGAGCTTCCATGTGGAGTAACAGTTAACAAAGGAATGAAAAGAAGACATTTGGTCTCTGCAAAATGGTCAAGAATATAGATGCCAGAGAAAAGCTAATATGGCAGAATGCTCCTATCAAAACAAAGAGAATGAATGGTTTCCTTTCCCCAAAGATTTTTTTCAACTGCCTACGCTGGTAGAAATTTCACCAAGTTGTGCCTTGTTTTTTTCTGGAAACTGTTGAAAAGACATCCCTCCCTTTCTTGCAGTTGAATTTCAGTGGAATATTCTTGGAGGGGGGGCTCCAAAGGCTTTCAAAATGAGGTTTAGAGGATATGTTCAGAAGCAAAACAAGAAATATGAGTGGTTCTAAATCCTCTTCTCATCTTGGTTAGCTGAAGATTCAGCAATTCGTCCTCATTTTACTATGCAACAGTCGCAACATAAGCATCTGCTGTTATGATGATGAATCTTTCTGAGATAAATGCTAAGTAGAGGGAAAAGATTACCACAGGTGTAGACCTAACATTCTTGCAGAAAAGGGAGAAAGAAAGGTCTATTGGACTGTAAGAATAATCTAGTTTCCTGATCATTTTCAATTGCAGAAAACAAAGAAACAAACAAGCAAACCAAAGTCTCATTTTAAATGCACATATTTGAGTTTTATTGAAGTTGTCATTCTTTTTCTCTCCAAGATGAGCAAAATTAATGGAATGTGTCGAGTATCAGTGTAGGAAAGTGCTCATATATATGAAAAAATCTGGTATAAAAGCCTCAATAATCTGGAAATCCTCTCCAAAAATTTAAATGCAATCTGGTTATTTATGGAACATATTTATAAAAATAGGAAGCCAACCTATTATTAGAACCTTAACATTAGAAAAATACTTTTTTATTTGTACATTTTTAGCCTATTTATGTCCACTTTGCTTTGTGTACCTTTGTTTTACAGACAATTCCTTATATAGACTACATGCAGCAAAAGCTAAGAATATATTATATAATCCAACTTTTACAGAAGGTAGACTACATAAATCATACAACATATGAAACTTGAGAGTCAGTTTGATGCAGTAGTTAAGGCATCAGACTAGAAACCAGGAACTGTGAGTTCTAGTCCCACCCTGGGCACAAGGTCAGTTGGGTGACCTTGGATCAGTCACCACCTTTCAGCCCTAGGATGAAGGGAATGAAAAGCCTTGCCAAGAAAACTACAGACAATTTTCCAGGCAGTCTAAGAATTGGACACAATCAAAAGGAAGAAAATAATTAAACTTATAATCCATTTCTGGTATTTATCTGAGCATACCTTGTACTCATCAGGCTACACTATTAAAAGAAAAAATGAAATTTGATTTCTATAGGAATTATATACTATAGCATTTATTTCAGATATAAGCATAATACAATTCCCCTGGAAAAACTACCCATATTTTTCAAACTGTAGCTTCAATGTGACCTTTTTGCAACACAATTAGAATATATTATATTCCTACATTCACATGTACACTTGGAAAAAACTGGATTTAGTTAAGGAAAAAGTTAGAGAACAGAATGCAGATAGTATTAACTATAAATGTAACATATTTAATTGAGTTTCCCAGTCTTTGTTATCTATAATGTTTTCTATTTTCTTCAGTATTCCTCCATCCAACTAAGCTAATAAGAGATTAAAAATAGGAAAGCAAACATAAGGGAAAAAATTACATAGCATAAGATAGAGAGGGAAGCTTTGTGCCACCTTCCATTACATTGAAAAAGATGACACCAATACATCTAGTACTGAGCAAGGACAGCAAAAAGGTTGTGTTAGTATTGGTCTTGGCCTATTTATGTGCCCTGGGGAAAAAGAAGAATGGCATGCATTCCACCTGAGAATCATAAAACATAGTGATAGTAGGAAATGAATTCTGGACTTATGGGGCATCAGTGCTAGTAGAAGAGTTAGTTTGATGCTCGTCAGCAAGAACAATATCTGGGTTTCTGAGCATCCCAATATTTTACTAAAATGCTTTTGAAATGCATGCCTATATACATTTCATATATACATATGACATATATCTATGTCATTACATAATTAATTTTATTAATTAGGTAAAACAACAAAAAGGCAGGAGCAAAGAAATGAGAAAGTAATAAATGTATAGAGGACACCAAAATCAAACCAGATCAAAGACAAAGACTGACCACAGAAACATTTTATTACCTAGTTTGCATTATATATATTTGAAATGGTTCCCATTTTCTTCTAAACACTTCCTTGCTCGTTTACTGCACGACCTTTGAATACTTGCATTGCAGTAACATTTTCTCTGAAATTAATTAATAAATCTTATTAGTTTTATTCTTAGAGTATTGGAAGTGACCTTGGAAGTCGTGCAGGCCAACGGTGCAGAATCTATTAGAAGATATTAGTAGAAGATACAGTTCCTGTAACTGGAACGAAAGAAGTACAGAAGATGATGGCTGGCAAGTTAAGATCTATATGCAGGAGTTTATCATCTTTGGTTTTGGATGGGATTGTACAATCCCAGAGAGACCCAATGGATAATCTAGAGGTCCTCTTGGACTCATGGCTCCGGTTTGAAGAACAGGTGGCAGCTGTGGCTAGGAGGGCCTTTGCACAACTCCATGTTATATGCCAGATACACCATTTCCTGGATAGGAAGACTTTCCTCTGGGTCACTCATGCCCTGGTCATCTCCCATTTGAACTACTGTAATATGTTCTATGTGGATTACCCTTGAAAAGTATCTGGAAACTTCAGCTGGTATCGAATGTGGCTGCACAAGCTATATTGGGCACATATAGCACCTCTGCTCCACAAGCTGAATTGGGTATCAGTTCACTTCTGGGTCCAATTCAAGGTGTTGGTTGTAACCTATAAAGCCCTATATGGCATTGACCCTGGCTACCTATAGAATCACCATCATCCCATTCATTACATAAGCCTGTCCTATTCAGTTAGGAAAGGACACCTATACTAAGATGGCACAGTAGTTAAAATGCAGTATTGCATGGTTAACTCTGCCTATAGTCAGTTCAATCCTGACTGGCTCAGGGTTGACTCAGCCTTCCAACCTTCCGAAGTCAGTAAAATGAGGACCCAGATTGTTGGGGAAATATGCTGACATTTGTAAGCCTGTAAAGCACTATGGGGCGGTATATAAGCCTAAATGCTATTGCTATTGCTATGCCACAAGCATCTAGTCAACTAAAGTTTAGCACCAAATTGGTGCCAGATATGGATCAATGTAATTCAGGAGGGGCTATACTTGGACCATTTGTGGGAACATAACAACTCAGTGATGACGTGCTTAACTCTGCCCCCCATGACTGCCTGGTCTTCTCGTATATCCTTCTCTGCCGTTGCCCCTGCCCTGTGGAATATTGTTCCTCCTCTGGAGGTGAGGCTGACCCCCCCTCCACTCTCCTGGCTTTCTGAAAAGGAGTGAAAACATGGTTTTGTAGCCTTGCGTGGGGAGTCCAAATGAGCACAAAGCCCTCCTTTCACCTTTTCAATTGATTTTTAACAGGGTTTAATTATTTATTAAAATTTAATTTTGAAAATAACATGATTTTAATTTTAATATTATATGCTCTTTTTATATCTGCTCTTTTATTGTATGTCTCCCAGAGTTTCTCTTTGGGAGAGATGGACAATTCAGAAATGTGAACAATAAATAAATAAGAAATAATGATGAATTTTGACAGTTTGGCAGTTAAAGAATCACCAGTACTACAATGATCCTAAGATCACTAAAAATTAACAGGTTCTTAGTTGAAGATCACTGAAGTTGGAGGAAAATGGGACTTCACAGGATAATATCCATCCAATATAAATTTCCCAAAGAAAAAGGGGACCTGAAGATCAATGTGTTAATCATGAGAAATTGCCAGTTAAGTTCATCTAAAGCCCTTGATTAACACTAAGAGGAATTTAGGAATAGCTTTACATGCTTGGCTGTGATTTATTAGACAGACATTGGTATTTTAGTACTGTATAAGTATTATTTTGGTGGCAAGAAATAATTGCTAAATAACAGTGTAACTAGATTCATAAAGTGTTTGAGTCCTTTTATTCAGTCTAGTGTTTCATAACAGTTAAAGGAAAATAAATTTTATTGGTTCTCATTTTTATTCAAGTCTATTAAATCTACAACTAACCTAATATTGTATTCTGTTTGCTAGCTTTATAAACCCTGCTTGATCATTTTTTATCATGAATACTTGCTGTAATCTATTTGCTAGCACTGCTATTAAGTGTTTTGTTATCAACAATGCGATTGGAAGCTAATTTGCAGATATATGGAAAAAAGAAACTCTGTTAACAATATAACAACGAGAAACTAAAATTGGAGAATATATAGCAATGGAAAAAGGGACTGTACATAGCGTGTACCAAAAGTTAGGCCTCACACAATATTTATTATATAAATTACATTAAATATTTGAATTGGTTGCCTTTTTCTTCTAAACACTTCACTACTTATTTGACATATGATCTTTGACTTTTGATACACCCTATATAGTTATAATACAAAAATGTTTTTCAGATTAAATTCTGTAGTAGATTTACTTTTAAAATATAATGTTATTTTGGATATTGAAGTGCACGCTCACATAGCCTTCTTTTGAGGAACGTGTATGTGTGTGTTTGTGTGTGTGTGTGTGTATACACATACACACACACACAGAGCTAGCTTCATCCACTGAGTGTAAGGCATAGTAATATTTAACTTTTAAAAAACTAACATAATAACATTACTGTATATAGTTACTAAATTCTGTATCCATTTAATTATAGTTTTTAATTTGCTTAATTTCTTAACTTGTTTAATTTTTGATATTTGATCAACAGTTTATAAATAAGAGCCAAAAATACTACAGATTTTCTGTTGCATGGTTTTCAAATTCAGTCAAGAATCTCAAACTTTCATCCTTTTTTCAGGAAACATATATTTTTAAATATATGCTACTTCTTCAAAGATATTGAAACTACCTGGGTATTTATTATTTATTTAGTGTTTGGTAGGCACATCACAATTCTCATAAGCTTACAAATTTACGGATTGACCGTCAATATAAGCAAGACATGGTGGGGTTGCATATGGAAAGTCTCTAGGATTTTCCTGATAAGCACTCAGGGAGCATTCTTCCACTATGGGGTTCACTGTCTGCTTTGGGGCACTGAAGCTACACTCTGGGGAGGGGTGTTTTCTCCATTGATACAGGAAATCGACAGACCGGCCATGGTGGGTTCTGATCGTGTTAAGAGTTGCCCAGGTCTTGCGAGGTAGGTCAACTCCTCCTGGGTCATCTATTAGACAGACAATATTGTGATACTTGGGGAAGGGGAGTGGATAACCATTGCTGCATCCAGGCCTGAGACAGATCGAAGTCCTTCCACGGTAAATTTTTAGCTGTCTTAATAGATGGATGTCTACCTGGGTAATTCTGGCCATTCCAAAAAGAACATCTCAAAAGATTTAATCTTTGTTTATTAATAGTAAAATTATATTGAGCCAACTGTTTCCCCTTACTTTGCTCAAAGCTTTATTTTCTAGAACACATAGCATTAAGTATTAAACAAACAGTTGCAGAATAATACTGGAATCATAGAGATAGTTTGAAAAGAAATCTTTGATGCATCTGGTTTCATTATTTCTGTGAAGGTTCAACTTATGTACTATGTAATAATATTGTGCTACAATTTATCTCAAAATGCCAAAGCTCTTTATCTCTCTAAAAAGCAAACATAAAAGAAACACTCTGTACATAAACAGCTTTTCTTCAGAAGAAAGATAACACGAATAATGCTAAAAAAAGGAAAACCTTTCATGATGAAGTCAACATTTTCAGGCTAATCTATCCATTATATTTCAAGAGAAAACTTGCATAGGTTTCTATTCAAGGAGAAAATATTCTCCAACTACAATTAAAGGAACATAACCTATACTATAACAAAATCCTGACATTTTTGGAAGTCCAATGACATCGTTTAATTTATTTATTAAAATAAATTCATCCATATGTTTCCTTCATAAAGTGTCATGATGTAGGTTACATGCTATCTGATCAATATGACTAATATTTGATAACTCTATGTTTTGAAAAGGAAGGCACATCTCTCTTATTTATCGAGGAACTTCAAGCCCTTATAAGAATTCCATTATTTAGTTATACTTCACTGTGTGTCTCTGTGTCTCTGTGTGTTTCTCTCTCTCTCTCTCTCTCTCTCTCTCTCTCTCTCTGTGTGTGTGTGTGTGTGTGTGTGTGTATGGGTGGATGGGTTGGTTGGTGGGTTTGTCTGCCTACTGCTTTTTCCTTACTAAAGAATGATGGATTAACAAAGCTCACTCTTCTTCAGATGCCTCTGAAGGCCACTAAACACAAAGCTATTTTGAAGTAGTTTCATTGTGTGGTAGTGGAAAGATGTGCGGGGAGGAAAAAAAACATCTAATAATAGGCTGTTTTTACACAAGTATTCAGCAGGTAAAAGTTGTGATTGAATTTTATCTTGATTTCATTAAATATTCATAAAGGCCAATTAGAAGAGCAGCTAAGTAGGCCACAAGGCCCCTTTCCATCATTCTGTCAGAGTGTCAGGTGGCAGCTATTTCCATTGGAGCCCAGCAGTCAATATCTTCATTTAATCTTTATGTGCTGTCCTTCTAAATCACTAACCCCTCCCAGGGACGGGTTTTATCGATAGAGGAAGACAAGGGGAGGAACAGGAAAATCTAATAGCTCTGTAGGCAGGATCTTAACTTGTAGAAAGCCAAATGTAAATGAGAAATATCATCCGGAATCAAACCCTTGAATGAAAATCTTTCTTTTTTTTAAAAAAAAAGAGAGAAATGACATTGAATGAATACTGATTATCATGAAGAAAAACTGCTTAAAATTCATAATCAACAAAGGTTTATTTTAACCTTTCATGATTGGTTTACCATTTTCATTTATTGACGATGCTTATCTTTACTTCCAACCACTAATTTTAAATTATAACTCTGAAAGAATAGTCCATGTTGATTTGTAATTATGGATTTTTCTTTCCATGTGTGTATTCACCCAAAGACATATTCACATGTACATATACTCACAGCAGACACATTGAGATTTACGCTGAAAGAAGACACGGTTGTATTTAGCATAATTATAGAATAACCTATTCTATTGATATTGTACATATGCAGTCTATTAATATCATCTTTCTCTATATGACTTTTTACTTTGCTTTACAAAGTAATGCACTTTTTTCCCCTTTGAAAATGACAATGTTCAATTTAATTTGAAAATTCAATCACCCTTTTCTGATAACACAAACAATATCATTGCGATATGGAAGCCCTATGACTTTTTAGTAACAGACACTACTGGAAAATATATTAGAATTCTGACTATATTGAGAATAAATACGTATAATGAAGCAAAAATGATTGAATAGAGAATCAATTAATATGCATAGCAATTTCCATATGAGGGAAACCAGTGGCTGGTATTTCAGTTTTGACCTAGTAGTATATGAAGTTTGAATTTAAAAATTATCACCTTTTTTCATGGATTGCAGATAGTGTACAAGAGCAAAGCAGGAAGTGAAAGACTAAACCAACACTGATAATGAAAATAATGAAAACCTTTTTAGACATATCGTCTACAACAATATTATGACTGGTGACACTAAAGGTTACAATTTCCCCTATTTCTGTCACAATAAAATTATTAAATTACCAAAAGTAAAGCCTAAATATTTATTAATGATAATGTATTATATATTTAGTTGTTAAATTTATACCCTGCCTTTTCTCTAAGAACTCAAGGCAAGGCACAGAGGATTCCTTTTTCCAAATGTTTTTCCTACCAAATGTTTGGATGTAGATTGAGCTAAGAAAGAGTAGCTGACCCAAATTCACCTTGTGATCTTGTTCTTGTTTTTTTAATGACTGAGGTATTTGGAACAGCATTGATCTAGTCCAATATTTATTTAGAAAATTTATATAGCCACCTGTTCGCTCACAGCAACTCTAGGCAGCTTACAAACAATAAAAACACAGTATAGAAAAAATAAAAATAAAATTGTAATATTGTAAATGGTTCCATTATTAATGTATAACCCTACACAATTTTCTAGGCAATCCTTTTTAAAAATTAAGACATGGAAAGGCTTCCCTATAAAGAAGCAGCTTTCAGGTGTTCAAATGCCTCCTTTTTTCTACTATGCAGCTATGGATGACCAATAAGCAATAAGACCCTAGATGTTCTCTTCCACCCAGAGGTTGCCCCAAACATGATGAATGAAGAAAAAGTCATGCATTATCAATAGAATCTGACTACATGGTGGCTGTGAAGATGCTTAATTAGGCCAAAGAAATCCAGGTTCTAATCTATTGTCAACCACAGAACCTTACTGAATGACAGGCATTCTCTCTTAATTCAACCTTCATCAAAGAGTTGATGTAAATAGGAGGAAAGGACAAATATGTGCATCATTTTGAGCTCCTGTGTGAAAAGCAGAATGTAAGTCAACTAAGTAAAAATAAACATGGCTACCTCTGCTTCACTGTCCACTCTGTCTTAAGTATTCAAGTATTCACACTGGCATAATGAGTATCAAGTTCTGAAGTTATTTTCCATGCTACTATTCATGCATTCATTTTCCTAGTTTTGTGCAGTGTTCCCAATCCTTGGGACGTATCCCGTCAAAACTATGTTTGTCCCAGGAAAACTGGAATTTCTGTTTATCCTATGAAACAAATTGTTGCTGTTATCTATCTTTTATATTCCTCTTCTATTATTTTCATTGACATTTGCTCTGTTTTACATAGTGAAATAATGGATGAATGTTCCATTCTCAGCATACTTCAAGCACATGTAAGAGATCTTATCTGAATATTTATTTATTTGTTTATTTGTTTGTAATTTTGTGGATTTACTTCTAGTAATTTACAGAAAATACATGTTTATCTATAGACTTTGAAATGTTTACTATCAGTAGTCCTTGTTGTGTGACTATAACTGGGACTGAAATTTCAGACATAAGGCAAGTCACTATGTGACTAAATCCAATTTTATGACCACTTTTACAGCAATCATGAAGTGAATCACCAAAGTTGTTAAGTGTATCGCATGACAGTGAAGTGAATTACATGGTCATTAACCAATCCAGTTTCCTCAATGAATATATTTTCTGTTTTGAAACTGGCAAAAAACAACAACCAATCATACGACCATAGGATGCTACAACCGATCCTAAATTTGAGCTGGTTGCCAAACAGCTGAATCGCAGGCCACCATTGGTGTGATGTTTATAAATGTGAATACAGATCATAAAGCACTTTTTCTGAGGCTGTCATAAGTTCCAATCATCATTAAACAAACACTCATAAGACGAATACTACTCAATTTATTAATTGAATTCTATATTTTCGTAATATTGTGATCTATTATTTGTTTATATGTTGTGGTTAATCTTCCATTTGATTCACAGTCTGCAACTGGTAAAAACTTTACTGTTCGAGTCCTAACCAAGGACCTAAGAGCTGTTAACGTAGCATCTGAATATATAGGCAGTTCCTAGTAGAGTGGATTTTTTTTTACAAAGTCCAGATATTCAAGTCTGATAAGTTCAAAATTTCCATGTATCTAGGCAATGCTTTGGATATTACTCCAAGGGCTCCTATTACTATTGACACATGTTTATATATTATGAAAAAGATATATTTTTATTACACTGAATCAAACGTTTTCTTAACTAGATTCTGGGTCGGGATCACAGAGAGTAGGACGTCTATTATGTGCAGCGTCTGAAAAGTGCGCACACAGAAAGTGTAGCAGTGGACAAACATCTTCAGAATATGAAACTTCAGGAAAAGTAGGGATGCTGAAAAACTGGATGCTGAGTGGGCTGTTTTCTACCTGAAGTTGGACAGGATTGTGCCAAACACATTATCTTTTTTCTCTTGGCTTTCCGTCAAGCACATTAGTATGGCTAATCTTTTGTTGCTTTTCTCCCACCTTTTCCTCCTATCTCTTTTGACCCCTACAGATTTTTTCAAGGCCACTGCTTAAAAAAAAAACTCCTGATGCTTTTAGCCGCATGCAGAAATAAATGCTGATAGAACCTTTTACTTAAAAAAAAAGATTGAGGAATTTATAAACATCTTCCTAAAAAGTAGAGATAGTTTGATATAATTCTTGCTTCCTGCAACTTTGGGAGATGAGCAGGTTACACAGGTAAACACTGGTGTGGTAAGGTAGAAAAAGTCTGGAAGCATGTCAATCCTGAAATCTTAAATAAACGTTTATATTTAGTGGAGTTTCCTCACGGGAAAATAGATATAGGGTTAAGACATAAATTCATGACTTTCATTGGAGCAGAATGGAACACTACATTCTTTGTTATTTAAGTATATATCTTAACACAGATTTTTGTGTGACTGCTTTTAAAAGCACAGTAGAAAATAAGCTGGCAATGCAAGGGCACCTTTTAATCCTCTTGTGCTTCAGTGTACATCAATAGAATGTGAGCCTTGATTCTTCAGCTGAAGACTGAGGAAATTTAATCAATTAGATTCAGCATAAGATTTCTTTCTTGTCTAACAGTGGATTCTGCCTTCAAACCTTGAGTATCTTTTGCAAAGTAAATACGTAACTCAAGTTTTCTCTTTGACATACTGCTAAGGAGTTTTATATTCTCTCAGTACCAACACATTCCACAAGACATCTTGCAACTAGATGCATGAAGATTTTTCTAACTGATAGCAATTCAGTCTGTTGCCCAGTTTTTTCTGGCCACTAGAGGCCACTATGACACCTGCCAAGGGTGAATGCGCAGGTTCCAAGTGGCCTCCCTATTCAGCCAAGAAGAAAATAATGCTGTAATTAAGGGAAGGAAGAAAACAGAAAAGGAAATGGCAGCTGAAGCAGTTTCATTGTGCCATTTATTATCTTCACAACAGCTGAGTAACCCAGCTCAATGGAAGATGTGTGTGTGTGTAAAATGTATTTTCTGTCACTTTACCTTCCTTGAAACAGATGCGTCTTTTCATGCAAGGATGCAAAACATATTCCAGACTGACATTATGATGAAGCAGAATTATTCCTTGGAATTAGAAAAGAATATGGAAACTCAATGTTATATAGGGTAACTGCGGCAGATTATTGTATGGAAAAAATTGGAAAAACTATAAAATACATACAGTGGAAGAATGGATTATAAAATTAACTGAACTTGCAGAAATGTCAAAGTGGATCAGTTTGGTCAGAGAAAAAAACAACAAAGACTTGAAAATCTGGGAACCTCCTTTGGATATTTTATTGAAAGAAAAAAAGATTGAATTGATGATTTGGAGTGAAAAAGGGACAAAGGGTATGAGGGGAAAGTTAAGATAAGTACACTAAAGAAAGAAGGGTGGAAAACATAATCGTAAGTTTTCTTTTTTCCCCATTCCCTTTCCTTTTCACTTTCTTTTTTGTTTGTTTTGAATACTTTTACTATATTGAAAAGTTCTTATATCATTTTTTTTAAAAAAAACAAGCTTTGATGGAGAGTTATCAAAGTTCTATCCACATCATTCTAATTAGAGCTATTCAGAGTCACCCTTTTCTCAGATTCAGAAACTCTGCAGTTCTTGTTAAGATTTCAGTTGATTTGGAAACCCCAGATCATCCTGTGATAGTCCATGGCCATATTTTTCCAGATCATCTCTGGAAGGGGCATGGATTAGACTGTTCCCTAATATTCCTCATTCTCTCTTATTGAGCCATGAGGAGTTTATCTGGGAGCACAACTGGCTTGTTAGAACCCTGAATAGGAACAATTCACATTACACTATTGTTATTAGTTTCAGGTTGAAAATTCTGGTTGACCGAATCTGATATATTTTGCTTGGAGGCACCACCATATGATAAAGGCAAGTAATGGAAACTGAAAGAGGCACGGTGACTCAGCGGCTTAAAGATGCTGGATTTGACATCTGGAGAAGGTCGGCTCTCTGATTCCAGCAGTTTGAGCCCTAGCACCGTGTGATGGAGTGAGCTCCCAACACTCTACTCAGGTTCTGCCAACCTAGCAGTTTGAAAGCATGCAGATGCAAGTAGATAAATAGGTACCACTTCAGTGGGACTAACAGGGAAGCAAGAAATCAAATAGAGACAGACTGGCCCACATGCGAAGCAAAAATTAGTGAAGAAAAGACCCTGGGTGATGCTGGCACTCCTGCAGAACACGGCTAGCTATGTTGTGTGCAGAGCTAGTTCAGCCCCTGTGGTGCACGCTGGATATGAACTGAACGAACTAGCAATATTAGGTTGCCAAACTATTCTGTAATAACACTGAAGTCTCCTGGCTTTCATGTACCAATGCCATATGCTAAATAAATAATGAAAAGTCTCTGTCCTATAATACAAATTGACATCAACATTAAGACCCATTTCTCCAAATTACTTTAATTCACAGGGGAGAGAGAAAATGGATAAGCATTACTTAGAGTCAATTAGAATCATGCACCCACATATTTTACATTTCATTCCATCCCATAGGCTTTCTTCCTGGGAATATCCTTGAGTGTTTTCCACTCAAAAGTGTGTGGCATTGTCACATCATGCACTAGACAATGGCTGGCAAGAGGATATTATTTCAAGCAATAAATAAAGACTTAAATGATGTAACAGCCTAGAATAAGGCTGTTCTATATCTCTATGACCACTGGAATACCAAAGAGAGGTTTTTTATATTACAACTTTAATAATATCAAATATTACTTTAGTGCTAAGTATTACTCAAATTCTTGCTGTACAGGTATTGTATCCCTAGCCTACTATCAAAAGGGAATGTCAGAATAATGGCCTGGAATAATATGCACATGCCACCAAGTTTTCAGAATTTCTTCTTCCTCTTCATCAATTTAAACTTGGTAAAAAAAAAATCTTCATGATCATGAACAACATTCACTTGCACTGATGATGTTACCTAGTTGGGTGATGAAATATCTGCAAGCAAACAACCAAGCTCAAAGAGAATCAAGGAATTCGAAATTAAACTCTGAGCTACATACATTCTTTTCTGTTGAAATAAATGTTTCCCTGAACTTGTTAGAATGTTCTGATTTTCTCTGCAGGCGATCCAAATTATGATAAATGACAACTCAAGACTGATCACTAGATCACTACCCTGTTTTCTCCAAAATAAGACCTACTCTGAAAAGAAGCCCTAGCATGATTTTTCAGGCTGCTTCTAAATATAAGCCCTACCCTGAAATAAGCCCTAGTCAAGATTGACAGCCAGGGATGCATTTACTGGAAGTACATCCACTGCAACTGGAGATGGAACAGCAAAAATAAGCACTACCCCAAAAATAAACCCTAGTGCAGTGGTGTTGAACCTATGGGATGCATGCCGCAGTGGGCATGCAGAGCCCTCTCTATCGGCATGCGAGCCAAGTCACCTTAGCATCGCCCTAGAGCTGATCATCAGTTAGTGCACATAGGAGTCATGCACATACTCAGAAAGGAGTACCGGGGCCAGGCAATGACGTCACCAGCTGTGACTCATTAGCAATGACTCATCCGGGCACTCAGTCTCTAAAAGGTTCATCATCACAACCCTAGTGCATATTTTGGAGCAAAAATTAATATCAGACCCAGTCTTAGTTTCGGGGAAACATGGTGCCTTTTTGTGTAGATAATTAATAATAATCTCTTGCCAATAAAAATAAGTCATTACTGAGCAGGAGTCACCTTGTTAAATTAGGAGATTTGAAAAGCATGATTTTCTAATACTCTATCTTTAGAGAGATTCTCAAGGTAGAATCTAAAATTATTATCTAGCAGATCACGGGGAAAGCTAATACACTATTAAAGTCTATTAAGAGACCAAAGTGAAAGACAAAATATTAATGAAACATATATATTCATATTTTGCTTCCCTCTCTGCAGTCGATCCTAAATATATAAAAGGATGAAGTCTGCACCAAACAAATTGAAGAATTTTCAAATACAAGACATTTCCAAGCAAAAATTAAATCCTTTATTTGTTGGTTTAAAAGCAAGACCTGAAACATTATGCAAATATTACCAAAATTCAGCTTTTTATCAAATTCTTCTTGTCTCGTATTTAATCTAACAGATATATTGGATGTCAAAATTACTTGACACTAAAACCAAAATTATGAGGAATGTAGGAGAGTTTAGTAGTACTCTGAAACAATGTGATATGGATGTTAGTCTGGATTTTCTATCTAAGCATCTTCTTGGGTTTTGATAGAATTAAAACAGCAAGGTATTAACAACAATCAAGAAGTATCCAGATTCTAAATCTGAGAGACAATCTAACAGAACTAAAATGCTTTTTCTATTAAAAAATGAAAGCTGGATAGGTTTCTGATATTACACATTTCAATTATTATATATAAATTATATATAACGGAGAGCTATTTAAATGTCATGAAGCAAAGACATGAAAATCATACATATCTATACTTACTGGCCAGCATAATCGCTTTCATTATTTGCTCCAACACAACTTCTACAAAGGGATGGAAATAGTTAAGGTTTGTGTCTTTTAGGTTTTTTTTTCCATCTCACAATTTTTGTTGCAATTGCCTTATATTTCTAAGGGAAGAATTGTGGACTAAACTAACTCTTTACTATCAATTCGGTCTTTTCTTCTCCACAGTTTCTCCTTGGACATTTTTCTCCCAGTTGCTTAAATAACAACTGTAGAAGCAGCAGAATAGCTATCAAATCTGCAACCGCTTGATCTTTGCTAGAATTTGCTTCTGGTCTTTATTTTGATTCAAGAACCTTCTTTACTGGAATGATGTCAAAGTTAAGCAACACCTTGATGCTCGATTAAAAAAAACTGTAATGGTGCAAGTAATCAAACCCAACTGCTTTGTGGTGTAAGTAAATATTCGCATTTATACCCATATTTCATGCTTAATTTATCTATTCTTGTCCTCCAGATATTAGTTTTCCATAAACAATCGGTGCTGCACTAGAGTTGTATGGAGAAATATATTCAACAAAGCAAACATCAGCCTGATCAATTATGTGGAAAATATGAGACAAGCTATAAAGGATATGAAAATCTCTACAGAAACTACTGAGTTAATAGCCAACTTATATGAGATATGTGTGATCCATGATTAGATCTCCTAATGCTTTCTTTCATCCAAAATAGCAATGGAAACTGCTCTTAGTTCACCATGGAAACAAGCAAGATGCTTGCATTGCGCCCCACTTCCGTTCCATCATCCCAGAAGAGCTAATAGTACTTTCGGAAGAAAGATTTTGATTGGGGAAACAGCACAGCAAGAAATGATTAAATGCACACTTATTATTCACATTTCTGTTCTTTAAAAATCTTAAACCCTATTTCTAGGGATGGAACCTCCTATGGGAGTGGATAAACAGGGTGAACATCTTCAAATGCTTTCACAGTGGGAGAATTAAGAAGGAAAGGGGGAAATAGCTGTCCAAAACTGCAGTATTCTTTGGTATAATTAACAGTTTAATAGAATAGTTTTATAAGGGAATGTAAAGGACTAGAAACACCCCAATGGGCTTGATTATGTATCCAAATGTGGTGATATAGTATTGTAAACTTATGGTGTTTCTATGGTGTTTTGTAACTGTGAGCTTCCCAGGCATTTGTGATGGGGCAGCATACAAATCCTGATAAGTGTGTGGATGTATAATGATGAGATAAACTAAGCTTATCTTAGCTAAGCTAAGAAGCTTCCATAAAGGCAATTCCAAAGCCATATACTGTACATATTATATATTTGTAGCTCAGGGTTGAAATGAGTGATCTTATTAGGTAACATCATCAGTGTTACCTGTACCAGAGCCACTGGTGATGTTTCATAGTTTGTGTAATGAAATGTTTACAAGAAAACAACCAAGCTCAGAGAGCACCAAGATCCCGCATGTAATATATATTTGTTTATTTAAAAGTAGAACCTAAAACTATGGTGGTGGCGTATTTAGAATGCAGTATTGCAGGCTAATTCTGCTGACTGCCAGCAGTTCGATCCTGACCAACTCAAAGCTGACTCAGCCTTCCATTCTTCTAAGGTCGGTAAAACAAAGACCCAGATTGTTGGAGGCAAAATGCTAACACTGTAAACTGCTCAGAGAGTGTTGTAAAGCACTGTGAAGCAGTATATAAGTCTATGTGCTATTGCTATTGTTTAATCAAATCCAATAACTATCTGACCCTAACTATATATGTCTCTGTGTATGCAGAGTTGTGTATTGCATGTGTCTTTTCAATGATGTCTATCCACTGCTGGTACACTTAACAAATGAAATTTACTTCCTAGAAAGTGTGCTTAGGGTTGGAGTCTACTTTTCTTAAGTTGCACTATAAAATCCATAAAATCATTTAAATCTGCAGATGAAGATTTCCTAGAATCAAATGGGCTAAATTCTGATATTCTATTGCTATTTCAAAACTGATAATTTGCCTATTTGGCCTATTACCTGCATTAATGTCATCTCTCTCTTCTTCCTGTCATGCTTTTCCTTCTGCTGTCAATTATCTCCTGTCTGGCTGCTCCCCATCTGAACGAGACAGGAGGATCTCCTGTGCCCACCAATCTCATTCAGCAAACTCTCCCATGCTACAGATTGTCCTCTTTATTTATTACCCAGCACTTGCTATATAGTGCTACAGCCTATCCATAAATTATCTATGTCCAATATTGTTTCATTTTCTGCAATAGAAAGAATATTAAGTCACTTCAATCTATTTAATCATTTCATTAAAATGAGTTAGGCTGGAGATACTTATTTCAACTGAGAAACATTTATTAGCAAATAATTTCTTAGGAATATAAGAATACAATCATCAAATATGCCAGTTGAGACTAAATATCCATTATTTCCAAAAAGTAAATGGAAAAAATGAAATTGACATTGTGATGCAGATGCTGTAATGTTTTTTTAGAAAACTGCAATGTTTTCTATGTGGAGTTACATTTGTACTTATTGTATAAAGATCTGCTGGTATAAAATTCAGAGCCACCTTGGTCTCTGTATTAAGTTCAAAGAGATTACTTTAAATCTGTGCATTTCACTGGATGCCAATTTGTTTCTGGAAAAAATAATTTTAAAATTGCTGATTATTATCTTCAAAGTCTACATAGATTGGGTCTAGTATTTCAAAATATCTCTTTTTTTGTATGATTCCAAACTCATGTCATTGAGATCATCTAAGAAGATTAGTCTATACTTGTTGCTAACATCTCTTCTGATGACTTAGGTCAAACTTTATGTGTAACAGTCTCAGTAATATAGCTTCATTTCTCCGTTTCTCCTATTTCTGAATCATTACAGAATAATCTTTTTTAAAAGACTACTGCAAAATCAATCTATTTGTATACGTGTGCATTTTTTCCTACAGTAGTAGAATACATTGGTGTGTGCGCGCTGTGTGCACATGTGCATACACAAACTCACATATATTATTACAGTATTTCATTAATGTATAATAAAGGCTATGTTCATTTTGTGGACATCTTTCCATTTCTGAAGCATTATGTAGGTTCTCCTCGCTTCATTTTGTGTGTTATAATTTTTTTAAAAAATGGGTTCTCATTAATGAATGGATTGCCTCTCTGTGTGTCCATGTGGTACAAGACACTGTCTGAAGAAAGTTCAGACAGATCTGTTTTTTTCCTTTCCTGGTAGGACTCAGAAATGGTGCTTGTGGATAGCGTATGAAGAGATCTGCAAGGATCACTGAAAAATTGTACTTGTAGTGGTATTGCTGCCTGTGGTATAAGAATTCGTTCAATATCAGTACAGGATTATTGTTATGTGTGCTGTGATATGAATTGACATTCTTGAGATATGTCACCTTTGACAAAAGTTCTCTGACTCTTTTCAATTCTGATGGAATATGGACATCATTGCCAATGCTTGGTGGGCACAGGAAATAGATTCCTGGGTGGGAAAGTGATATAGAAGGGCAATCGAGACACTCAATGACAGACACTCGCAGATTCAGAACTTTTATTAGGTACATTAAAAAACTACAACATTACATTACTTTTCAACATAATCGCCATTCAAATTGAGGCACTTACGCATTTGTTGTGCCCTGCCCCGCTGTGAGGCCTCAGGGGTGTCCTGCAGCTGAGTCCGATGAGGAGATGGTTGAGCAGGAAGAGACTGAGTTGCTCCCAGGGCTGTCCTCTGCTGTGCTAGGCCGGCAAACACCTTCCCCCCCTTTAATTGCCTGGCTGTAAATTTTTGGCAAATAGCCAAAAATGTAAATTTAAATAGCCAGTTAAATACTGCTGGCAGCCGCTATAGCTTTAAATCACTTGATATTGTGACAGCTAACTTGCTTCCAATTAAAGAGTGCAGAAAACCTTTACTGACTTCCCCAGCATTTTGGTCAGGTCAGAACAATATTACAAGGTTCGAAATTCCTTCTACAAAGAAATCTCCCTCCTGGGAATGAATCAAAAAAGGTGGTAGTCACTTGGCACTATATCTGGGCTATAGGGTGGATGATCAAAAACATCCCAATGGAACTGCTCCCAAAGGTCTTGGGTGCATCTACCAGTATGCGGGCGAGCATTATCATGAACCAACACCACACCAGAAGTCAGCATGCCCCAATTCTTGCGTCGCACCACTTCAACGATGACAATGTGCTTTACGATGCTGTTTCAGGGTGGCCTCATTCTCAGCAGGGGAATTTCTTTGCAGAAGGAATTTCAAAGCTTGTAAGATGTTATGACAAGTGCCTCAATTTGAATGGTGATTATGTCAAAAATAATGTAATATTGTAGTTTTCTAATGTGTATAATAAAAGTTCTGTATCTGCGAATGTCTGTCATTGATAACCAAACAAATTGCCCCCGTATTTGTGCTATTCTACAGTTTTTACTTATGTGTAATAATAAAATAATACATTTTATTTATAGTCAGAGGACAAAGATTTGCATATTTCTCCCAGTTCTCCTAGCCTGAACATGTATAGCAGCACATTATCTCATCTCCATAGTAATTGGCTTAGTATCACTTCAGTTTTGCACTCAGGAAGACATGCTGATGTCAGTACAACTTACAAATACATAACTGTATCCTGGTTTGAAACATAAATAGGAAAATGTGTTCAAGCAGGCCAATTTAAAATTGTTCACATTTTTAACATAGTTTAAACTCTGTGCGTGGCATTTATCCACTCTAGTAAATATTGACACCATTCTCATTTTTAGTGAAATGCTGTAATTTTTAACAATATTACATACATAGTTTGGTTGGAATCCAGTTTAAGTTTGCTTAAAAACAAAAGAGAAATCTCATTAAACCCCAGCTTGGAAGACCTTGCCGCTGGATTTGTTTGCAGTGCTTTGCTTACGCTTTAATTCTATTGATTACGCATTCCATTCCAAAGTGCCATTTGCCTGAAGGAGCAGGTGGTGTTTGCTGTTTCCATTTAACTGATATATTAGCCATGTGGTGCACTGCATCAGTGGATAGTATTAATCAATTTATAGCAAGATGACAGAGAGAATCACTCACGCAGCAGAACTGTAAGGGGGAGAAAAGGGACAAAGGCAAGATATGATGACCAATAATGAAGAATTTGAGAACAATGGGAAAACTCTGGGGATTGGAATATTGGGTCCTTTCAGATGTCCTCCTTTTCTTTAAAAAGTCGGAAAGAAATATCTCTAATATCCAGAAAGCATCCACACAAAAGAAGTGTCATGAAAAATTTTAAAAATGCTAAAAACTCTTTAGATTTCTGAGAACATTTGAACAATGCTTTGTGTGCAGAGAGAGCGCTATACTTTTTAATTTTAAAACTGTGCATAAGATCTTGTGTGCTTCTTAAGGTAAATTGCACCGGTCACATGGAACAAAAGTCATAGGGTATCAAAATGGGTGCTTCTCCTCTGTAAACTTTACTGTTAAACCTAGGACTTGCAATCTTGTGAGAAAAGAAAATGCATTTCATAATATGACTTCATTATATGAGTTCAGCAAGATTCTATTCTTCCAGTGATATTCATGGACTACAACTGTTTTACAAGATCATAAAATCTGATGTGGTTATAGAAAACAAAACAAGCAGTTTTTGCACAGTTATACTATCGTGTAATGGTACTGTAAATTCCTATGGCAGCTAATAAAATCTGATCGGTAATGGCACAGCATGATGTCACAATGTTTAATAAATGAATCGTGATTAAATGGAATTAGGTAGTGCAGGAAAAACTTACTATGGTAATAATGCAGAAGGAGAAAGGAGCTTTTTGAGGATTCAATATATTTATATTTAAAGTCAAAACCTAGAAAACGTCAATGTTGCTCCGAACAAGGATATACTTCGTATTACTGTATTTAAGGCTTATTTCTGTGTATATTAGTGTTTGTTTTGAATATCTGCTAAATTATCTCACTTCAGTATAGTGAAGTACAACAGTAAATGGGAACTACACTGTATAAATAAAAAAATAACATTTTTAGGAGCCTGTCCAATTGATAGTAATAGTAAAATGAATCAAGCACTTAATGAGAGCCAAGGAATCATGATGAAATGAAAGGACATGTTGCATAATTCAGCATAATAAAGTTTGAATAATATCCTAGCAGCATTTTGTAATATATTTTTAATTAGAAACCATTACATAACAGATAGTTGCCCATTTTCTTTTAAACATTTTCTTATTCATTTGACACATGACCTTTCAATGTTCCTAAGCACAGCAACTTTTTCTCTGAAAAAAATAATAATAAAACATACTGTGATTGGTCTATAAGGGGTCTGTCTTTTGGTACAATGTGTGTGCATGTATATGTGTGTTTGTATTTGTGTATCACATAGCTAAGCCCAAAGCCTGTAATGTAAGGATGCCTGAAACAGAAATAAGCTTATCATATATTTGTCTGCAGTCAGTGATGATTTTGGGGAAACCTAAGGCCAGAATTTCCATTTATTTTGAGAAAAGGATATAAACTGTTCTATTTACATATAATTTAACAAGTACAAATATAATAGAAATCTGTGGTCTATTCTGTTTTTCCTTGGTGATATATAAGCGGCTAGCCTAATTCTACCATGTCTATGAGTAGAAAGGCCATAAGACCGTGCAGCTCAACAGAACTAGCTTATTATTAGTTGAAAAAGTGAAGTAATATACATTACTCTCCAAAGAGGCCCACTAAACTCAATAATTATTGTATTGCATCACAATAAAGTACAACTAAATTCTACTAAGTACAATTAATGTATAGGAAAGGATAATTTTTCTTCATTTCTGTTTCACTTTGCCATCACAAAATTTTCCAACTAAAATGCATAAAATCAAAAGTCTACAATAGAAATGTTTAATAAAATCCTACGTCAGTGGTTAAGTCTATGAAATCAAAATATCTTCCTTGATGGCGAACAGAACTACAAGAAAGAATCTAGTGAGCTTTACCGGATGGTCACATGAAATCAAAATTAAACCAGAGACAGTCAGAATAACAAACAACAATTAAAAGCAATTTATACAAATATTTGTTTCAAAGCCATTTCAAAAGCCAACCAAAAAGGCAGACCTCTCACTAAGGTGACTACGAGGGAAGTACAATTCCAGATCAAAGTGAGATATGTCTACAGCATGTATAGGTAACTCCTTTCAGGTGACCTGAATGTTATTTTATTTATTTGTTTATCATAGAACAAGTAAAATGTTATAAGATCAGCAACAAAGCAAACTTGCTTCCCCTTATCATTGAAAATATATCTCAAGATGAAGAGAAATAGATGAGGGAGCTGTGAATATGTGTGCAGCTGACTATAGGCAGGATAGTATCTATACATGCCCATTTATAATGCAGAGTGGAAATGTGAAAGACTGTGTTATCTCAAATCTATAATTTTAATATAAAACAACCAACCTTTCACTGATTCTGAAACATTAATGTCTTTCCAACAAGCTGGTGAAACAAATAAATGCCAAAATAAATAGGAAATATGTAAATATATATTAAAGGCCAAAGAATGAAATAAAATTGCAAAGATGAAAGATAAATAATTAATTAGATGAATACACATACACACACATGCACATAAACACACATGCACATACAGATACATACTTTAGTAATCTCCTTAGTCATCGTCTAATCTTTGAAAATATACAAGTATTTGTAAAACTGTTGGGATTTATAAGAATAGAGAAAAATGGATTCTAATTAAGAGATTTATCAGTAGAATGGAACTTTGTCACAGGATAATGAACTCCTGCTGTGAGATAAATGCAGAAGCAAAACTCATGTGGTTTATGAAAGTAAATAGTGAGGTGTTGCCAAGATGCTTATATTCCAAGTGGGAAAATATTTTCCTAATAGCAGTATTTTTATTTCAATCCTTTCAACTGTTTGGGAGTTTGTTTATATTTTTTTTACCATTTCAGAAATTCTTCCAGTAAATGTACTGTGCTTTTGTTGTTGTTGTTCAGTCGCTAAGGCGTTTCTGACTCTTTGTGACCCCATGGACCATAGCTCGCCAGGCCTCTCTGTCCCTCACAGCCTCCCGCAGTCTGCCCAAACTCATGCCTGTTGCACTGGTGACACCATCCAACCATCTCATCATTCTCTGCCGTCTCCTTCTCCTTTGGCCTCCCGTCTTTCCAAGCACAACAGCCTATCCTAATGAGTTCTCTCTTTTCATTAAGTGGCCGAAATATCTGAGTCTCAGCTTCATCATTTGTCCTTCTAATGAACAGTCAGGGTAGATTTCTTCCAGGACTGACTGATTTGATTGCCTTGCAGTCCAGTACCACAACTCAAAGGCATCGATTCTTTCATGTTTAGCCTTCCTTATAGTCCAACTCTCACAGCCATAAATGAACTGTACTTCTTAACAATTTTGATTATTATCTAATTCGAGTACCTATTTGAACATCCATTTTATTTTTTATATTTATATCTTCCAGTTCAACTTCTTACACTTTGAAAGCGCCCTACAGTATTCATCAAAATAATAAGTCAAACTAATCTTTTTACTTTGGGCTGGACTATGGAAGATATATTCCATTCGCTTCTACATAGGCACAAAGGTTTCTAATCTAATGTAAAGTGTACATATAGTGATATGGTCAATGCACAAGGAACATTGTTAACTTCTGGAAAAACTCTATGGAAAGGACCTGGACTTAATTTTATGTTTTTGACAATCTTTGATTTCCATTAGTTCTATCTTTTTTTCAGGCATTCAGTTTTTGTCAGCTGCAATTACAAATTTCTTCCAGTCCATGCTTATTATAAACAATTGAAAATGCTTTGACAGCTTACCCCTGGAGTCTACATTATAATCAAGCACTTGAACACTGCAGCAAATTCTGTATTTTATAATAATTCCTTTCCAAATATAACTTTAAGCTTTTTTTTCCACTTTAAAGTCAGCCTTGATTCTTGGCAGCTGCCTGGACTAGTCCCTGCAGTGTTCCTGGCATCATATTCAAAAGTGTTTGCCATCGCCTCTTTCTAGCACTAAGAGAGATTAGCTGACCAAAAGTCATCCAGTGGCTTTGTGTCTAAGGCAGGATTAGAACTCATGATCTCACAGTTTCTAGCCTGGGCCTTTAACCAAAACCCAAAACAAGCTCTTTTTCATATTACGATCCCCATATTCAGTGAACTTCAATTAGGACAGCTTCTGCTTTCCTGACCTCTCAATATTCTGCTTACCAAGTTATATATAAAATTAAGCAGTTTAATGTGTGTATGTAGATCAGGCAACAGACAATCTTGATATCCATGCATGTTTTTGGACCTATAGTACAAGAACATTCTGGTCACCAAGAATATAAGAAAATCAAAGTGCTTGCTCTGAATCAAATTAGTTCAGTTCACAGCTATGCCTTGAAGGTAAGTATTGTTTCATTAATATAGTTTAAGCAGTCACTATCTACATTCTTTAGCATATTTCTTGCTTGAAACCTCTTTTTTAGTAAAAACAAACAATATTGTGTTCATGGTATTATTTGTGTCCATGGTATTATTTGCTCTCATTAAGACATTTCAGCTCGTGAGCTCCCTATGTGGCCCATAAATCTGTCATTCAGAACGCCTGTCTCTGTTCCATTGTCATTACAAGGTTATACAAAATCAGCTGCCCTGAGAAAACACGAGACTCTGACAGACTTTGCACACAGCAAGGCCTCCGTGACACCTTGGCGTCTGCCAGCTCCTTTCCTGCTTGATTAGCTCTTGGTTACCACAGTGATAATGTCTGGAGGCGCTGATTAATGTACAATAATGGTACATCTCACTGGAAAGATAAGCTTATAGAAGATCAATTAAACACTAGCAATTTCACAGACTAAAATGGGAAGAAGATGGCTTGGAGCATTTTCTTCGCAGGTATTTTTTTAATCAGTTTTTCTTTCCTGTACTAGAATGTCCATGTAAAACAGCAATAACTGTATCAGAAGGAAAGTGGAATAAAATTCCAAAGAAGGAAAAGATGATGGTACCTGATTAAGTTACAAGGTGAAATGAAGATGAGTAATGGCAAAAAAAAATTATTTCAGCCAGTCTTCTACATAATCATTGATTGGCTGGAATTCTGAGGATTCTTAAGGGCCCCCCCCCCCACTGAGAATGTTTCTTCAAATTGGAGAAAGAGTTTAAATTCTACCTTTCTGATAGCAAGGTGGATTTTTTAGTATATCCTGTAAACATATAGCAATATGACATGTGGTACATTTAGAAAACAACCCTCAACACTGCTTCATGAAATTGCACTGTTGCCAGGGCTACAAAAGGACAAAAGTTAATGTAGAATTTCTGAAACTGAATAGTTCAGTTGGCCACTCTGAAGAGAAGACTGTCTGCAAGAAAACAGAGTGACCTTAGTGCAGCAGATTTCTTTGGAAATATAACAGTACGGTAGGTTTAGCTGCAAGTAGCAGAAAGTTGTTCCTCTCCCATTGCTGTAGGCCTCTTATAGACCAAAGAGCCAACCTTTAGTTTTTCATGTGGGAAGATTGAATGAGGATGATATTGGAAAATGAAATGATTTACTATATTGTTGATTAGAAAAAGTCTGTGTGCCTTGTGCATTTTGAAGATTCATCCATGATACTTTTAGCAAATTATGAAGGCTGCAATATAGATAGTGCCCAGAAGGACTCCTTTTATTGAGACATGTTGACTAGTGTTGAAATGTATAAAAGTATAGAATATAATGTCATAAAAGTATGGGATATAGTATCAACAATTATAGAATTTGGTCAAAATTCCTATAACCTATTATATTCTGTTTACTGTTTGTAGATACCAATCTATTATTAATTATTTGCAGACATTTACTGTATTCAAAAGGAGACTATTTCTGCTCTTCTCCATCAAAATTATTGAATCCAACTTCTGTTTTGACATATCAATATCGGAAATTCAGCTTAGGCTTCTTCTATATCAAACATCTGTATTCAAAGCTTTTCACAGGGGTTCATAGCTAGATTTATTCATATCTCATGATCATCTGAAGGCCAATTTTGGCACAAGAGGTTAGGCCACTCATTTTTTTCAGTTGATTTGGAAATATTTTTTAAAAATCTTCAATTTCATTTGAGACGAGATTCACTGCTCTTTTAGAACAGAGAATAAACACTTGATTACATTTAGTATGGTAAGAGCGAACAGTAAATAATCCCAATCCTAATTAATGCCTTAAGGCTTAAAGGATGCTTAATATAAGCTTATTGTGAAGCATGAAGAATCCATGAAATTAACAGAAGTTTCAAGGTGTTAAATCACCTGTTGGAACTCCTATGGAACATAATAGTCCTAAAAATTCTTGTCCTATCGGAGACAGCTTTTGTACATTTCCATTGAAAGACAACACTGAACTATAGAGCTGAATCAGCCTCATTTTAAGTTTTTCCATTAATGCTTAATTTTCTAGAAGGGCAGAGTGGAAGGAAAGACATGCCACTATAATAGAAATGTATTCTATTAGTTAACCCCACAGTTCTTTTTTGGTTTTTTCTATAACAAACAAACACTGGTACTAAAGTACTACTGTTAGAATTAGGATTACTTTCCTTCTACAGAATTTGTCAGTTAATCAGATCAGAGGGTGCTCTAGTTCTAACAGATAGATTCAATTTTCATTCGTATTTGAATCTCAGTAGACAACTTATAAAGTTACAAACAGGATCTAAAGCAGTTATGTGTGACAAGGATTTTCAAAACAGACCTGAAGTTGGACATTGAATTTTCAGATAAAAGTACTGCTTTATCATTACTATTTTGAAAAAAGAGAGAAGTGTAAAATCTGGAACTACAGAACTATAATTAGATAAAATTATTGTCATCCTAAGAAAAATATAGCTTAAATGTATATTTAAAGTGTATATCACAACACCTAAAGCTAATGAAAGTTCATCCTAGCTGAACAGACAATAGGATAACCAGTATAGGTTAGACAAAAAAAATTCCATGCTTATTTCATAGCCTCTTTAAATTATGGACTACTTTTGATTATTTATTGTCTCCAATAATTATTAATTTAGGATATTACATTATGTCACAAAGGACATTATAATGCCTGTGATTAGTGGTTAGTGACTGAAGGTCCTCTGTTTTAATGCAAGCATCTTCTCATGGAAGAAGCATCTTGTAGAAGGCACATATTGCATATTTTTTATTGCAGATGAATTGTTATAATTAAATGCAGGTGCCTTCTAAATGTCATGTAGATGTTAAAAAGTAAAATATACGGATTGATTGCTTCTGTTTCTTTACTACTACTTTACTACTTCACATTAACTAAAAAAAATTCAACATTATCTGTTTGTGGTTCCTAATGATTCTCCTTCTAGATATTGAAAAGGTCACATAACATTAAAAGTAGTCTGCTTTAGTCACAAATATAGAAATAACTATAAATGTGCAGTCCTATATTTTTATTAAAAATGTCAAAAAAAATCTCAAGAAATAAGTTAGACCTAGTGAAGAGTTTTGCAACTTCAGAAGTGCTGGAGGTTTTTATTCGGTGTTGCTTTAATTTGTTTTCACAGCAGTTTGAACAAATTGAATTTGTTAATTAAAGTGGTGAAATGAAATGCTGAACATTATTGACTAGATGCTAATTACATTAGCAGAGATATGGAGGGAGGGAGGAGCTCTTCTTTTCAATAGCCAGGACAAATCATATTAAAAGAGACAAGTGATTGGTGTGAGACCAAATTCTGTGGGGAGAAAATGATTTACATATTGTGATCAAAATGTTTATCACTTGAGACTGTCATTGTACAATGCCAATGGAAACATGATTACTATAGTTTACTGCTTCACTTCTATCTGCTGCTTGAAACATTCATTGAGCAGAGATCATTACCTAATTAAATGTCATGATACATACTGTGCTAATCAACAGGGACATTATTTTGAACTTCCTGTCAAAAAAACCCCACAACAACAGTAGCTTGTAGTCTAGCCTTGAAAAAAAAGTAAATAATATTAACAATTGGTTAAAATGTCTCGCATGTTCTTTAATCTGGATTAAACTGAAAGAGGCAATATTACTTTGCATTTGAGAAGGGATTCTTTTTTTTACATTTTTTGTAAATGATGCAACATTGTAAAATAATAAAACAGTCGCTAAAAATTAATAGTAAGGATTACAACTGCATACATGTATCAGATTCATAAAAGGGATTATGTTATAAAGCACAGGGAATTTGTGCTGACCAAAAGAATTTGATATTTCAACTGTATCGTATTTTTAATTATCATAGTTAATGAAGCAACTCCATATTTTTTAAAATAGTTTTTCTGATATTTAGTTGCACTTGTTTAAACCATTTTTTTTCACAAAGCTATTGGAACTTACTCAATTCTGTTAAAATAATTTTACACTACAAAGCATAAAATAATTCCTGAATGATCATGGTTTCAATTCAAAACAAAACAAAAAAATTAATGAGAAAATAATTATGCCTTTACTTACAACCATTTTGCAGGCAACAGTCTGTTATTTTTTTATCTAGTGCACCGTTTCCCAATCTTGACAACTTTAAGGCGGGTGGACTTCAACTCCCAGAATTCCTCAACCTTTACTCCATTGAAGGAGCACATTTTGACCATAGTATATGGGAGTTTATTTTAAAAATCTTTTATGTAGTTTATAGTTTTATTATTTTGCTGATAAATATGAAGAGTTCTAACAACTCTCTAAGGGATTTTATTGTGGACTTTCTCATATACTGATACCATGGATTATTTATATAGCACTTCTAATGTATGAATAAAATATATTCTTTATCTTTTCATCCTCTATTTTTCAGACAAAGAACTAAAGCTGGAAAATAGCCGCTGGCCCAGAGCCCAGCAGAGTCTATCACTGATCTGGAATCCAAGTCCAAGCACTGTACATCTGCATCTAGTATTGTATGACATGTTGTTCTGGCAATCAGCTATGTTTTACGGATACATCAAAGACCCTAATAAGAACAAAACAAGTTAACACAAAAATGCTTTTACTGTAAATATTAGATTAAAATGGATACAGTGAATCTTCTGTTTTAATGATGTGCCCTGATTGTCATGTATATACAGTCAAACAAGGGGGAAACAATCATTAAGTACTTTACCCTAAGCTATGATGTGTGATTGTAATCATTATGGAAGATATCTGGCCAAAGAGAAAAATTCCCTTATAGCATATGATTCAACATATGATTCAAGTTATTTCTTGGGTTCTGCCATGATTAAGGAGTTCACATTTGAGAGCTGGATGCCAAAACTGCAATGGATGTTCCCTACAGGTAATTGATGCAAAATTTGTCTGGTTCTTAGATAACAGACTATGCTTTTTTATCCACAATTCTGAAGACATTTGTGATTGAAACAAAAGATGCTGAGTCTTTGTAGATTTCCTTGACCTATTTAGGAGTGTCCATAGGTAAGGTGGAATAAAAAAGTCAAAAGCAAGTTACATTGTGCCATCTTGGCCTATTCCTTTCTATTCCCCGCCCCCAGCAGTCCCCGAGTCTATTATAGAACAAAAAAGCAAAAGAAAACCAACGTTTGCTTCAGCTCTTTAAAAATATATAAACACATGCATGCTAAATAAAATAGGAAAAGGTGAAGTTCTGTTGCTAAGTTGATGTGCAAAAAGTAAGAAGTTGATCTGCAATAAAATCACTTAGGAGTGAGAGATGGAGCTAGCTGAATTGGCAAACAAACTCCATATCTCTAGGGAGATGCTGCCTCTGTCAACTAATTAGTCCTGGACTCGCCAATTCACTTTCAGACACTTAAGAATGAGTATAGAAGCTATTCCAACCCCAAGTTTCTTTTTAAAAACGTGGTTTGAGAATCGGGTTGCATCTAATATCAAAGAAAAGGAAAAAAACTCCGATGGAGGATTAGTTTTCTTGTTATGTGTATCTAGTGAGAAACAAGAAACATCTTTTGTAAATATTGTTAAAGTTCAATGTTAAATTTTTATGTTATCTGTACACCGCCCTGCGTCCTCCAGGAGAAGGGCGGTATATAAATCTAAATAAACAAACAAATAAATAAATAAAATTAGCTCTTTAGTTCCATTTTGTTAATGCAGTATTCTATTACAGTGAATGTCTAAATGTGAAGGATGTAAACAATTTGTGAAATATCTATGTTGGATTTTCTACTTTTTCATGAAAATTTTTTACCTTTATTGAAGATGGTAGGATAGGTTTGTCTGAGTGATCTGATTACTGATAAAAAGATCTGCAGTTTGTTTGGAAGTTCGGAGACTGCTTATCAGTGTTTGGGTAAGACCTGGACTGTACGCTAAACTAGGAAGTCAAAATTCACTATGGAAGAAGGCTTAGTAAACCACTTTGATGTTTCTGCCAAGAAAAAGCATTATGGACATCTCTAAGAAGTATCAAGAGATAAGGTCAACTGAAAGGAGACTCTACATTTAAATCAATGCACAATATATTTAGTCTACTACATTAAAAAAGTAAACAAAGTAATCTAAAAACTACAGTAAACTGTCAAGGTGCCTAGCCTGTAATTAATAGTGAAATTTTATGCATATTGTATATTTGAATCTGTCCAGTGGATTTTATTTAGATTTTTTATTACTACTTTATTACTGTATAAATAACTCAAAGCAATGAATGTACACAATATTCCTTCCTACTACTACTACTTTCCCCACAACAATTCATGAGGTGGATTGAACTGAAAGTGACTATCCCGAAGTCACCCAACTAGCTTCCTAATAAATGTATATAGGATTGCAACCTAACTTTAGCTCCTTCTCCACAAAACCTGAAATGGGGTATATGGAAAGTCAATACATGGAACAATAACTAAATGGAAAAACATTAAACCCTATTGCATACATGCCTCCATTTAAGACCCCAATGACACAAAATTAATTCTGTTTTTCTGTAAGAGGAGAAATAAACCTAATTCAGGTACAAAACTAGAATTCTATAGGGGCTACACCATTTGAAGTACACTGACAATTGAGAATACACTTTAGGAATGACATGACATTTCACAAATGAAAATAATACAATGCAGAACCTAATTAAAAGGTATGTGTTTTTAAAAATAAGGCATTAAGGATTTGTTACCTTCCCTTAAGTAAGGTTTGATTATATAAACCATTTAATAAATAATCAAAAATAGTTCATAATTTAAAGTGGTTATGATATAAACTTGGCTTTTTTTGGTGTGACCTATACTGGTCAAACTCCTTACAGCATTACTGCTATTGAAAGAAAATAATGGCATGCTCTTGGTCAAATTATTAATTTTGTACTAAAAACACAAAGACGGAGTGTTCATGCCTGGCTTTCTCATGGTTAATCTCATGGTTAATTTAGCTTTGATTTACATGATTAACACAATTGCCTGATTAGTATACTGTGCCAAGTCACAAACTAACAACATAGTTGGCACAATGCTCTAATTCAAAATGTGAATGGCTAGTTTGTGCAACAGTTTTATGCTAACAATTCCAGCCAAAAAATAAACAGCAGCATTCTTAGTAGAATTCATTTGTTTACAACTCTTATTATTGTTGATGTTAACATTTTCTTCAATGTCAAATTTGTGTTTAAAATAAGAGGCAACATCAAGGCAATAACATCAAGGCACATAACATCTACATTTAATTAATTTGCTAGATAACTACCTGTCATCGTTCCACATTTTAGTGATTAATTTCCAAGATAAGAACAATATTACAATGTTTATATACTTGGAGGAAGTTCTTAAATTAAGATATATCTGACTTTTAACACAGATCAATGTTCTAAAATTTGCTATAATTGAGTTTATTATTTAGTTCTTATTGCTATCTCTTACAACACTTTTTCCATTATAATCTATATTGGTACTAAGAATTTATCTTGCCCTATCTACAGTGTTGCATAGTGACCAACAGATGCTTATCAGAAGCTCAGAAAAATGGAGAGAAGTCTAAGAGACCTTTTCTAGTGTGGTTCCTCAGAAGAGGCTATTAAAAGTATGCCTCCTTTCTAGAAGACAAGCAATTAGCAATAGCACCATCCGCCTCAAATCTCCCTAGTCCTCTTTTTAAAACTTTCTAAATTAGTGGAAACTAATTAACAGCCATCACATCATGGTAGCAGTGAATTCCATAATTGAACAATGTGCTGTGTATAGTAGTAGTTTCTTTTATTGATTTTTAATGTTTCTGAATTTCATTTCAACTGATGACTGCAAGATCTAACATTGTGAAAGAGTAATTTTTTTAAAAAAAAGTGTTTCTATTTTCCACATGGAAAATCTCATATACTTCTGTCATATTTCCCTTTAGACACTTCCTTTCTAATCTAAAAACAAACAAACCTGTATTTCCCCATAGAGAGCCAGTGTAGCTTCCAAGTCATTGTTGTCCTGTTCCGTAACTTTCCCAGATTTACAATATGTGAAAACAGGGAGGGATAGAATTTAATTGAATTATCCACCTCATTCAGTAATTGTGGATAGCCAGATTTTGTTCTAAATGTGGAATACCTTTATATTGTTGGCATACAGATCAAAGGAGTTTTAAGAAGTAGTATTAATTGGCTGTTTGGTTTGCTATTCATACATTATGAGGTCTAAGATAACTTTAAAGCTGATATTATGTATGAACGTTCTTAACAGTTAAAATGAAGTTTCTTCTTTCTCTTTCACACATGTCCATGGTTTATATTACAATTGTAATCTCAATATTTGGGATTTAATTTTTAATTATAGATGTATAATTAACATTGCACATACCAAAACATCCTACACCTTTTAAATAAGAACAAAATACTTTAATATGTCCTTTGTGAGTCTGATTTTCAATTGTTACAATTATCAGGAATGTGGAGAAGAACTATTTTATATGTTTTCTGATTCCCTGAATTTTAAGATACCAATGTGTGTTCTTTGCCACCTTTGTCATAAATGCTTTTGCTAAGCTTTTGGGCAAAGATAATGAGGTACAAGAACTTTCTTAGATGCGGAAATTAGCATCCTTCAGATCCAAAGATGAGTCTAATCTGTTAGTTCTGAGCAAGATACTGACTCAAGAATTCATTTCCACTGCCAGGCTAACACTGCTCCTGAGATCCAAACATATTGCATGATGAGAATAATCTCCAGAAAATGCTCAACTGTTACATTATCCAGAACTTAAGTCTTCTCACAACATCTTTTACAGCATCAAGGTTGATAAAATTCGTTACTGTCTGACTTGAGACATGGATACTTAGAAGATCTCTGTTATAAATCGAAAATTATCATCTTTAGAACTCTTGGAAAATATTACTCTGAATCAAGCTGATGAATTCCCCACAAACTATTATATAACATTTAGAAAGAGAGAAAATTAAAGGAAGGGTCCTACAGCTCTGTGTGACCTTTATTAATCCAATGTCTTTGCAACTCAATTACAATGAATCATATTATGTAGATTCTTCCTTGCAGTCCTTGAATTTTAAATGGACAGCTGCTATGCTTGCAACTGGATAGGTCCTTCTAATGTGCTTGATCTGATTTGATGCTAACATATGCTTTATAGATGATGCATCATATGGACAAAATAATACTCTTACAAAATTGAACACTACATTGAAATATGGTTTTATTGTGATGTACTGTTCTTTATAAATGAGACCTCCTTACAGTGCTCCCATTACTAAATTTGAAGAAAGACAAAAAGATCAAATCTGTCATTATGTCAGCCTCATAAAAGACCCTCTGAAGCTAAAAATTCTAGTAGAAATTGAAATATAAATACTAGTTTCCTGATTTGTAACTTTATTAGATTGCTAAGCATAGAACTCAAATGGTCTGTAACAGAATTTCTTATAAACTGAAGACAATATTATTTCCCTAAGATATCAATATAGAAAAAATCATGATGGAGGAAATGTGGAACAAATAAAGGGTTTTCCCTATATATAAATAGGTTAAATTCTTTGTCAATGTTAAGATAACCCATTATTGACAAAATTAATTATTAACTGGTGAAAATAGCAGTATTAAATCTTAAATGTATGTGTAGTTATTTTACAATCATTCTGTATCAAAGAAAAAATTGTTTCAAAATTTACCAGGTAAATGCATTATGCACAAATAATACCTATCTCCATCTATATATATCTGTTTAAAACGACTCATTCACTCATTTATTCACTAACTGACTGACTCATCATGAGATCACCAAAACTGTAAAAGCTAGAAACATCAAATTTGGCACATACTTTCACATTCCCATCTAGGCACTCACTAAGAAACGAATTTTAAAAATAATAATGTTTACTAGAGTTATATAACATTTATTGCTAAGGGGCAGATCAAAGATCAAAGAGGTGAGTGCGAAGGAGGCGAGTGCGCACACGCATCACAGCAGAAACCAAGTCAGGAGAACTAGCAACAAGTGATTCACGTCCTTCCGGACCAAGCCGCTTTCTACTTTTCTCTCGAGTGAGAGAGCTAGCAGTGAGCGATTCAAGGAGAGTGCCTCAACACCAGGGAGTGTCTTGCGGCAACTGAGTGAGTCCAGAGAGCTAGTAGCGATTGATTACCATTCTTTTGGACCGAGTGCTTTCTGCTTTCTCACCCCCGCACACACACACTTCTCTCGACTTTACCCATATTTTACTGTTCCAATACTTTCCACGCATCCCCAACACTTTCTGAACAACAACATGACAGTAAGGTAAACTGAGGTGGGGGCAAGTTTGCAGTGGGCTATGGAAGAAAAAATGAAGGATAAAGTTTGGGTACAAGGCCAAAAATGCTGGACCTAAATATAACGGTCACTTGCTTGGGTCTGTTCTGGGGGTAGGGAAGGATGGAGGCCCAGCCTCTAAATTGGGGAGAGCTACATTTATCACTGAGGGGATGCAATGGTGAGTTGATTGGGCCTGTTATGACGGTGTACAACAATGGAGTTCCACGCTCTAAATTGGGGAGAGCTAAATTTATCGCTGAGGTGAATGGGCCTGGTCTAAAGGTGGGGAGGAACCAAGGATAAAGTTTGTGTAGGAAGAAAAAAATACTGGACCTAAATGTAACGTTCACTTGATTCGACCAAGTCTGAGGGTGGGGAAGGATGGAAGCTCAGACTCTAAATTAGGCTGAGGCTCAGGCAATAAATTATGACGATGGGGAACCTAAATTTTATGGTCAGTTGATTGGGCCTGTTCTGACAGTGGGGAAGGATGAAGGTCCAGCCTCTACATTGGGGATCATCCTCTAAACTGGGGAGAGTTAAATTTATCAGTGACAGGATTGAGTCTAGACTGAGGGTGGGGAAGGATGGAGGCCCAGCCTCTAGATTGGGGAGAGGCCCAGGCTATCAATTCTCAGGGTGGGGAATTATAACAGTGAGGGGATTGGGCCTAGCCTGGTCTGAGGATGAGGAAACATCAAGGCTCTAAATTGTAGAAAACTGAATGTAACAGTGAGGGGATTGAGCCTGGCCTAGGGGTGGGGAACGACAGAGGCACAGTCTAGGGACGGATAAGATTAGAGAAAAAATGCGGGGGACAGATTATCAATGTATAAGCAAAAAAATGTGTGTGTGCGGGGGAATGTTGGAAAGTTCAGAATGTAAATGTATCAAATCAGGCCTGAGATGAGGGAGGGGGACACATATACATTCAAGAAAAACTGAAGTCAACTTTCATTCTATTATCATAATTTGTATACATGCCACTTGCATAATTACAACTGTTTGCTAAATCTACACTTTGCCACATCCCCATAGCGGAGCATGGGTACCAGCAGCTAGTTTATATATATTTGCTGAACCGTAAAATAAAATGCAGTAACGAGACTTCCGGTGGACTTGAGGGCTTCGAAGGACGGACTTTTGCAGTCCGCCAGCCCCAGGCTGCGTAAAGCCACTTTTGACAGCTAAAATCAGCTGTCAAGCGG